>NW_019167929.1:0-53804 GCF_002303985.1 Durio zibethinus | reverse complement strand
TTCAAATAAGCCTATATGAACTAATACAATTGTTTTATGATGAAACAAAAGGACATAACAATTTTAAATAGATAATTACTCAAATAGTTAGACTATTTGAACTTGTTTGGTAAACATCTTTTTTTTAACATCTTTTACTTATTAATTGTCAAACTATTAATAAATTAATATTATTTTAATCTGAATAAGATTGTATGGAGAAAAACAATTGTTTTATGACAAAGAAAAAAGTCATAACAATTTGAAATAAAATATTTGTTCAAATAGTCATAACTATTTAAACTTATTCGGTAAACAAAATTAATTTTTAAATCTTTTACTTATTCATTATCTGAATATTAATAAATTTGTATAATTTTATTTGAAATAAGCTTGTATGAATAGAAAAAATTATTTTATGACAAAATAAAAGGTTATGGTGATTTCAAATACATAATTGTTCAAATAGTCATAACTATTTGAACTTGTTCGGTAAACAGATGCATTTTTTAAATCCCTTATTAATTTTTGAAATATTAATAAATTAGAATTATATTATTTTGAATAAGCTTGTACAAATAGAAACAATTGTTTTGTGATAAAATAAAAGGTCATAACAATTCGAAATATATAATTGTTCAAACAGTCATAACTATTTGCACGAGTCAGGCTAACAAATTCATTTTTTTAATCCTTTACTTGTTAATTTTTAGAATATTAATAAATTAGCATTACTTTATTCTGAATAAGACTATAGGAATAGAAACAATGCTTTTATGAAACATATGGCCATCTTGATTTGAAATAAATAATTATTCAAATAGTTATAACTAATTAAACTGGTTTAGTGAATAGATTTATTTTTTAAATCTCTTACGTCTTAATTTCCAAAATATTAATAAATTAATACTATTTTATTCCATTAAACGCTATATGAACAAAGTAATTGTTTTTGTGATAAACAACAAAGTAATAACGATTTGAAATAGATAATGTTCAAATAGTCATAACTATGTAAACTGTTCGACAAATAAAATTATTTTTAAATCTCTTACTTATTAGTTTTTGAAAGATAATAATTTTTTATTTTATTCTAATACTAAGAATTGAAGGAATTGTTTTACGATAAAATAAAATGTCATAATGATTTGAAATAAAGAATTGTTCATATAGCCTTAACTATTTTTTATTATAAGTTACTAAGAATTAATTTTTTATTCTAAGTTACTAAGAATTGAAGGAATTGTTTTAAGATAAAACAAAAGGTCATAATGATTTGAAATAAAGAATTGTTCATATAGCCTTAACTATTTTTTGTTATAAGTTACTATGAATTAATTTTTTATTCTAAGTTACAAAGAATTGAAGGAATTGTTTTACGATAAAACAAAAGGTCATAAAGATTTGAAATAAAGAATTGTTCATATGGCCTTAACTATTTGAACTAGTTTGGCAAATAAATTTATTTTTCAAATCTCTTAATTATTAATTTTCAGAATATTATTACATTAGTATTCTTTTATTCCAAATAAACTTTTATGAACAGAAATAATTGTTTTATGATATAACAAAGGGTTATAACAATTTGAAAGATATAATTGTTCAAATAGTCAAAATTATTTGAACTGGTTCAGTAAACATATTTATTTTTTACATCTCCTACTTATTAATTTTTGAAATATTAGTAAATTAGTATTATTTTATAATGAATAGGTTTGTATGATGAAAAACACTTATTTTATGACAAAACAAAAGTTCATAATGATTTGGAATAGATAATTGTTCAAATAGCCATAATTATTTGAACTAATTCGATAAATTGATTTATTTTTTAAATCTCTAACTTATCAAATTTTGAAATGTTAATAAGTAATATTATTTTATTTCAAATAAGTTTTTATGCATGGAAACAATTGTTTTACAATAAAAATAAAGGTCATAACAATTTTAAATAGATAATTGTTCAAATAGTCATAACTATTTGAACTTGTTTGATAAATAGATTTTTTTAATTTCTTGCTTATTAATTTTTTGAATGTTAATAAATTAGTACTATTTTATTTCGAATAAGCATGTATGAACTGAAACAATTATTTTATGACTAAACAAAAGGTTAGAACAATTTGAAATAAATAACTATTCTCATAGGCTTAACTATTTGAACTTGTTTGGCAAACACATTTATTTTTAAATTCTTATTAATTTTCAAAATAGTAATAAATTGGTATTATTTTATTCTAAATAATTTTTTATGAATACCAATTATTTTGAATAATTGGTATTATTTTATGACAAAACAAAATGTCATTACAATTTGAAACAGATAATAGTTCAAATGGACATGACTCTTTGAACTTGTTCGGTAAACATATTTATTTTTTAAATCTCTAACATATTAAATTTTAGAATATTAATAAATTAATATTATTTTATTCCAAAAAAACCTTTATGAATAAAAACAATTGTTTTATTACAAAACAAAATATCATAGTGATTTGAAACAAGTAATTATCAAATAGTCAAAACTATTTGAACTTGCTCTACAACAGATTTATTTTTTAAATCTTTTACTTATTAATTTTTGAAAATTTAATAAATTAATATTATTTCATTCCAAATAAGCTTGTATGAACAAAAACAATTGGATTATAACAAAATAACTAGTCATATCGATTTGAAATAGATAATTATTTAAATAGTCATAACTATTTGAACGTGTTCAGAAAACAAATTTATTTTTCAAATTTTTGCTTATTAATTTTTGGAATATTAATAAATTTATATTATTTTATTTGAAATTAGCTTGGATGAATAGAACCAATTGTTTTTTGATAAAACAAAAGGTCATAATGATTGAAATAGATAATTGTTTAGATAGACATAACTATTTGAACTTGTTCGGTAAACAGATTTATTGTTTTAGTTCTCGTACTCACTAATTTTTAGAATATTAATAAATTAGTATTATTTTATTTCAAATAAGTTTATATTAACTGAAAAAATTATCTTATTACAAAACAAAATGTCACAATGATTTGAAATAGATAATTATTCAAATAGTCACGACTATTTGAAATTATTCAGTAATCATATTTATTTTTTAAATCTTTTAGTTATTAATTGTTGAAATATTAATAAATTAATATTATTTTAGTCCAAATAAGCTTGTATGAACAAAAACAATTATTTTATAACCAAAGAAAAAGTCATAACAATTTGTTGTTCAAATAGTCATAATGATTTGAACTTGTTTGGTGAATAGATATATTTTTTAAATCTTTTACTTATTAATTATCTTAATATTAATAAATTTATATTATTTTATTCGAAATAAGCTTGTATTAATAGATGAAATCTTTTTATGATAAAACAAAAGGTTACAGCAATTCCAAATAGATAATTATTCAAATAGTAATAATTATTTAGACTTATTAGGTAAACAATTTTATTTTTTAAATCTTTTAATTATTAACTTTCAAAATATTAATAACTTAATATTATTTTATTTTGAATAAGCTTATATGAATTGAAATAATTTTTTATGACAAAACAAAATTAAAAATAGTTTAATTTTTTAAATCTCTTATTAATTTTTGAAATATTAATAATTTGATTATTTTATTTTGAGCAAACTTATATGAATAAAAACATTTATTTTATGACAAAACAAAAGGTCATAACAATTTGAAATAGATAATTATTCAAATAGTCATAATTATTAGAACTAGTTAGGTAAACAAAATTATTTTTTAAATCTCTTACTTATTAATTTTTGAAATATTAATAAATTCATTTTAATTTATTTCAAATAAGCTAGTATGAATTCAAAATTTGTTTTATGACAAAACAAAAGGTAGTAACAATTTAAAATAGATAATTGTTCATATAGTCTTAACAATTTGAACTGGTTCGACAAACAAATTTAATTTTTAAATCTCTTAGTTATTAATTTTCAACATATTATTAGATTTGTATTAGTTTATTTCGAATACGCTTGTATGAACATAAATAATTATTTTATAATAGAACAAAATGTTTAATTTGTAAATAATTACAATTCTTCAAATAGTCATAACTATTTGAACTGATTCACTAAACAAATTTATTTTTCTAAATCTCTTGCTTATTACCTTTTGAAATATTAATAAATTAGTGTTATTTTATTTTGAATAAGCTTATATGATAAAAAACAATTGTTATATGACCAAACAAAAGGTAAAAACAATTTGAAATAGATAATTATTTAAATGGCCATAATTATTTGAACTGATTCGATAAATAGATTCATTTTTTAAATCACTTATTAATTTTTAAAATATTAATAAATTAGTATTATTTTATTTCAAATAAGCATGTATAAACTGAAACAATTGTTTTATGACAGAATAAAAGGTCATAATGATTTTACATAGATAATTGTTCAAATAATTATAACTATTTGAATTTGTTCAGTAAAGAAATTTATTTTTTAAACTCTTGCTTATTAATTTTCAAAATATTAAGAAATTAATATTATTTTTATTTTGGATAAGTTTTCAGAAACTAAAACAATTCTTTTATATCAGAATAAAAAGTCATAAAGATTTTAAATAAATAATTATTCAAATAGTCATAACTATTTGAACTTATTTGATAAATAGATTTATTTTTTAAAATCTTTTGCTTATTACTTTTTCGAGTGTTAATAAATTTGGATTACTTTATTTTAGATAAGCTTGTAAGATATGAAATAAATATTTTATGACCAAGCAAAGCATCATAACAATTTGAAATAGATAATTATTCTAATAGTTTTAACTATTTGAACTAGTTTCGTAAGCACATTTATTTTTAAATCTCTTACTAATTTTTGAAATATTATTAAATTAGTTTATTTTTAACCGAATAAGCTTCTACGATTAGAAACAATTGTTTTATGACAAAACAAAGATCTTAACAATTTAAGATTGAAAATTGTTCAAATAGTCACAACTATTTGAACTAGTTTGGTAAATAGATTTATTTTTTAAATCTCTTACTTATTTAATTTTGAAATATTAATAAATTAGTATTATTTTATTTTGAATAAGATTGTATGATCGAAACAATTGTTTTATGACAAAATAAAATATCATAATGATTTCAAATAGCTAATCGTTTAAATGGCTATAATTATTTTAGCTAATTTGGTAAGCATATTTATTTTTTAAATTTCTTACTTATTAATTTTGAAAATATTAATAAATTAGTATTAGTTTAATCTGTCTAAGCTTGTACTAACTAAAACAATTATTTTATGACAAATCAAAAGGCTATAATGATTTTAAATAGGCAGATGATTAAATAGTAATAAGTATTTGAACTTGTTTGGTAAACAAATTTTTTTTCAATCTCGTTTTGTTATTAATTTTTTGAATTTTAATAAATTAGTATTAATTTATTTTGAATAAGCTTGTATGAACGGAAACAATTGTTTTATAACTTAACAAAAGGTTAAAACAATTTGAAATAGATAATTATTCTAATAATCTTAACCATTTGAATTGATTCAATAAACAAATTTTTTTTAAATCTCTTACTTATTAATTTTTGAAATACTATTAAATTAGTATTATTTTATTCTGAATAAGTTTGTGTGAATAAAAAAATTGTTTTACAACAAAACAAAAAGTCATAACAATTTGAAATAGATAATTGTTCATTAGTCTTAACCATTAGTATTATTTTATTTTGAATAAAATAGTATGAACAAATCCAATTGTTTAATGACAAAATAAAACATTATAAGAATTTGAAATAGATAATTATTCAAATAGTCAAAACTATTTGGAATGGTTTGATAAACAGATTTACTTTTTAAATCTCTTACTGATTAATTTTCTAAATATTAATAAATTAGTATTATTTTCTTTTGAACAAACTTATATTAACAAAAATAATTTTTTTATGACAAAACAAAGTAGTAATGATTTGAAATAGATAATTATTCAAATAGTTATACTTATTTGAATGGTTCGGTAAATAAAATTATTTTTTAAATCTCTTATAAATTTTTGAAATATTAAAAATTAGTTCTCTTTTATTCCAAATAAGCTTGTATGAACTGAAATAATTGTTTTATGACAAAACAAAAGGTCATAACAATTTGAAATAAATAATTGCTTATATAGTCTTAACTGTTTTAATTGGTTTGACAAACAAATTTATTTTTTAAATCTCTTAGTTATTAATTTTCATGATATTACTAAATTAGTATTATTTTATCTTAAATAAGCTTTTATGAATAGAAACAATTGTTTGATGATAGAACAAAAGGTTATAAAAATTTGAAATAGATAATTATTCAAATAGTCATAACTATTTGAACTAGTTTGACAAAAAGATTTATTTTTTAAATCTCTTATTAATTCTTGAAATATTAATAAATTAGTATTATTTTATTTCAAATAAGCTTGTATGTTGAAAAAAAATTGTTTTATGACAAAACAAAAGGTAATAATGATTTGAAATAGATAGTTTTCCAAATGTCTGTAATTATTTAAACTAATTCAATAAACTAATTTTTTTAAAAATCTTTTACTTATTAACTTTTGAAATATTAATAAAGTAGTATTATTTTATTTGGATAAGATTTTATGAACTAAAACAATTGTTTTATGACAAAACAAATTGTCATAATGATTTTAAATAGATAATTGTTCAAATATTCATATCTATTTGAACTTGTTAGGTAAATAGATTTATGTTTTTAAATCTCATGCTTATTAATTTTTTGAATATTAATAAATTAGTATTATTTTATTCTGAATAAGCTTTGTATGAACTGAAACAATTATTGTATGACTAAACAAAAGGTCAAAGCGATTTAAAATAGATAATTATTTTAATAGTCTTAACTATTTGAACTGATTCAGCAAACACATTTATTTTTTAAATCTTTTATTAATTTTTGGAATATTATTAAATTAGTATTATTTTTATCCAAAAAAGTTTATATGATCAAAAACAATTGTTTTATGAGAAAACAAAGATCATAATGATTTGAGATTGATTTTGTTCAAATAGTCATAACTATTTAAACTAGTTTGGAAAACAACTTTAGTTTTTAAATCTCTTACTTATTAATTTTTGAAATATTAAAAAAGTAGTACTATTTTATTCAGATAAGTTTTCATGAATTGAACCAATTGTTTTATTACAAAATAAAAGGTCATAACAACTTTAAATAGATAATTGTTCAAATAGTCAAATCTACTTGAACTTGTTCGGTAAACAAATTTATTTTCTTAAATCTCACTCATTAATTTTTTAAATGTTAATAAATTAGTATTATTTTATTTTGAATAAGCTTGTATGAATTGCAATAATTGTTTTATGACTAAACAAAAGGTCAAAATGATTTGAAATAGGTAATTATTCTAATAGTCTTAACTATTTGAATTGCTTCAGAAAACACATGTATTTTTTAAATTGCTTACTAATTTTTGGAATAACATTGAATTAGTATTATTTTAATCCAAATAAGCTGGTATGAAAAGAAACAATTATTTTATGACAAAATAGAGATCACAATGATTTAAGATAGATAATTATTCAAATAGTCATAACTATTTAAATTGCTTCGATAAACAGATTTAGTTTTAAGATCGCTTATTAATTTTCAAAATATTGATAGATCAGTATTATTTTATTTTGAATAAATTTGCATAAACAAAAACAATTATTTTATGACAAAAAAAAAGTCATAACGATTTCAAATGGATAATTATTCAAATGGACATGTCTATTTGAACTTGTTCGATAAACAAATTTATTTTTTAAATCTCCTACTTATTAATTTTCAAAATATTAATAAAATAGTATTATTTTATTTTCACTAAACTTATATGAAGAGAAATAATTGTTTTATGACAGAACAAAAGATCATAACTATTTGAAATAAAAAATTGTTCAAACAATCATAATGATACGAACTTATTCAATAAACAAATTTATTTTTTAAAATTTTTACTTCTTAATTTTTTGGAATATTAATAAAATAGTATTATTTTATTTTGAATATGCTGGTGTGAACAAAAACAATTGGTTTATGATAAAACAAAAGGTCATAACTATTTGAAATAGATAATTGTTCAAATAGTTATAACTATTTTTACTGGTCAGGCCAACAAATTCTTTTTTTAAATCCTTTACTTATTAAATTTTAGAATATTAATGAATTAGCATTACTTTATCCTGAATAAGATTGTATTAATAGAAACAAATGTTTGATGACAAAACAAATAGTCATAACAACTTGAAATAAATAATTGTTCAAATTGTTATAACTAATTGAACTGGTTTGGTAAATAGATTTATTTATTAAATATCTTACTAATTTTTGAAATATTAATAAATTAATATTATTTTATTCTAAACAAACTTATATGAAGAAAAACATTTGTTTTACAACAAAACAAAAGGTCAAAACAATTTGAAATAGATAATTCTTCTAATAATCTTAACTATTTGAAATCATTCGACAAACACATTTATTTTTTAAATCTCTTAGTTACTAATTCTTGGAATATTATTAAATTAGTATTATTTTAATTTGAAAAATCTTGTATTAAAAGAAATAATTCTTTTATAAAAAAATAAAGATCATAACAATTTAAGATAGATAATTGTTCAAATAATCATAAGTATTTAATCTATTTCAGTATACAAATTTACTTTTTAAATCTCTTATTAATTTTCAAAATATTAATGGTTTAGTATTATTTTACTTTGAATAATTTTGCATGAATAGAAACAATTGTTTTATGAAAAAATAAAATTTCATAATGATTTGAAATAGATAATTATTCAAATGGACATGACTATTTAAACTTATTTGATAAATGGATTTATTTTTTAAACCTCCTACCTGTTAATGTTTAGAATATTAATAAATTAGTATTATTTTATTCTAAATAAACTTGTATGAATAGACATAATTGTTTTATGAAAAAAAATCATAACTATTTGAAATAAATTAATTATTCAAATAGTCATAACAATATGAACTTGCTTGGTAAATGGATTTATTTTTTAAAATTTTTACTTATTAATTTTTAGAATATTAATAAATTTATATTATTTTATTCAAAATAATCTTGTACGAACATAAACAATTATTTTATGACAAAACATAAAGTCATAACGATTTGAAATAGATAATTGTTTAAATAGTAATAACCGTTTGAACTTGTCCAATAAATAGATTCATATTTTAAATCTCTTACTCATGAATTTTTGGAACATTAATAAATTAATATTGTTTATTTTGAATAAGCCTATATGAACTAATACAATTGTTTTATGATGAAACAAAAGGTCAAAATGATTTGAAATAGATAATTATTCAAATAGTTATGACTATTTGAACTTGTTCAGTAAACATATTTATTTTGAAAATTTATTACTTATTAATTGCTAAAATATTAATAAATTAATATTATTTTAATTCAAATAAGCTTGTATGAACAAAAATAATTATTTTATGACAAAAAAAAGTCATAACGATTTGAAATAAATAATTATTCAAATAGTCATAACTATTTGAACTTATTTGGTAAACATATATATTTTTTCAATCTTTTACTTATTAGTTGTCTGAATATTAATAAATTGTATTATTTTAATTGAAATAAGCTTATATGGATTGAAAATATTAGTTTAAGACAAAACAAAAGGTTATAGCAATTTGAAATAGGTAGTTGCTCAAATCGTCATAACTATTTGAACTTGTTTGATAAACAGATACAGTTTTTAAATCTCTTGTTTATTAATTTTTGAAATATTAATAAATTAGAATTATGTTCATCAAAATCAGCTTGTATGAATAGAAAGAGTTGTTTTGTGTCAAAATAAAAGGTCATAACTATTTGAAATAGATAATTGTTCAAATAGTTATAACTATTTTTATTGGTCAGGCCAACAAATTCTTTTTTTAAATCCTTTACTTATTAAATTTTAGAATATTAATGAATTAGCATTACTTTATTCTGAATAAGATTGTATTAATAGAAACAAATGTTTGATGACAAAACAAATAGTCATAACAACTTGAAATAAATAATTGTTCAAATTGTTATAACTAATTGAACTGGTTTGGTAAACAGATTTATTTATTAAATATCTTACTAATTTTTGAAATATTAATAAATTAATATTATTTTATTCTAAACAAACTTATATGAAGAAAAACATTTGTTTTACAACAAAACAAAAGGTCAAAACAATTTGAAATAGATAATTCTTCTAATAATCTTAACTATTTGAAATCATTCGACAAACACATTTATTTTTTAAATCTCTTAGTTACTAATTCTTGGAATATTATTAAATTAGTATTATTTTAATTTGAAAAAGCTTGTATTAAAAGAAATAATTGTTTTATAACAAAATAAAGATCATAACAATTTAAGATAGATAATTGTTCAAATAGTCATAAGTATTTGAATCTATTTCAGTATACAAATTTACTTTTTAAATCTCTTATTAATTTTCAAAATATTAATGGTTAGTATTATTTTACTTTGAATAATTTTGCATGAATAGAAACAATTGTTTTATGAAAAAACAAAAATTCATAACGATTTGAAATAGATAATTATTCAAATGGACATGACTATTTAAACTTATTTGATAAATGGATTTATTTTTTAAACCTCCTACCTATTAATTTTTAGAATATTAATAAATTAGTATTATTTTATTCTAAATAAACTTGTATGAATAGACATAATTGTTTTATGAAAAAAAAAATCATAACTATTTGAAATAAATTAATTATTCAAATAGTCATAACAATATGAACTTGCTTGGTAAATGGATTTATTTTTTAAAATTTTTACTTTTTAATTTTTAGAATATTAATAAATTAGCATTATTTTATTTCGAATATGATTGTATGAATAGAAACAATTGGTTTAAGACAAAAGAAAAGGTCATATCTATTTGAAAGAGATAATTTTTCAAATAGTCATAACTATTTGAATATGTTCAGAAAATAGATTTATTTTATAAATTTTTACTTGTTAATTTTCAAAATATTAATAAATTTATATTATTTTATTCAAAATAAGCATGTATGAACAAAAACAATTATTTTCTGATAAAACAAAAGGTCATAATGATTTGAAATAGATAATTGTTCAAATAGTTATAACCATTTGAACTTAATCAGTAAACATATTCATATTTTAAATCTCTTACCCATTAATTTTTGGAATATTAATAAATTGATATTATTTTATTTTGAATAAGCCTCTATCAACTAATACAATTGTTTTATAAATTGGTTTAGTAAATAGATTTATTTTTAAATCTCTTACTTCTTAATTTTCAAAATATTAATAAATTAATATTATTTTATTTCAAATAAACTTATATGAACAAAAGCAATTGTTTTATGACAAAACAAAAGATAATAACAATTTGAAATAGATAATTGTTCAAATAGTCATAATTATTTGAACTAGTTCGGTAAATAAAAATATTTTTTAAATCTGTTACTTATTACTTTTTGAAATATTAATAAATTTGTTTTATTTATTCTAAGTGAGTTACTAAGAATTGAAAAAAAAATTTTACAACAAAACAAAAGGTCATAATGATTTGAAATAAAGAATTGTTCAAATAGTGTTAACTATTTGAACTAGTTTGACAAATAAATTTATTTTCAAATCTGTTAGTTATTAATTTTTATAAGATTATTACCTTAGTATTATTTTATTCTGAATAAACTTGTAGGAGCAAAAATAATTTTTTTATGGCATAACAAAAAGTTATAACAATTTGAAATATATAATATAGTTCAAATAGTATAACTATTTGAATTGGTTCACTAAATATGTTTAGTTTTTACATCTCTTACTTATTAAATTTTGAAATATTACTAAATTATCATTATTTTATGTCAAATAGGGTTGTATGATGAAAAAAAATATTTTATGATGAAAAAAAAGTTCACAATGATTTGGAATAGATAATTATTCAAATGACTATAATTATTTGAACTGATTCGATAAACTGATTTTTTTTTAAATCTCTAACTTATCAATTTTTGAAATATTAATAAGTAATATTATTTTGAAACAATTGTTTTATGATAAAAATAAAAGGTCATAACAATTTTAAATAGATAATTTTTCAAATAGTCATAACTATTTAAATGTGTTCGATAAACAGATTTATTTATTTTTTAAATTTCTTGCTTATTAATTTTTTGAATGTTAATAAATTAGTATTATTTTATTTTGAATAAGCATGTATGAACTGAAACAATTATTTTATGACTAAACAAAAGGTCAAAATGATTTGAAATAGATAATTGTTCTCATAGGCTTAACTATTTAAACTGGTTTGACAAACACATTTATTTTGTAAATCCTTATTAATTTTTGAAATAGTAATAAATTGGTATTATTTTATTCTAAATAAAATTGTATGAATACTAATTATTCTGAATAAATGGTATTATTTTAGAATAATTGGTATTATTTTATTCATAATGTCATAACGATTTGAAATAGATGATAGTTCAAATGGATATGCTATTTGAACTTATTCAGTAAACAGATTTATTTTTTAAATCTCTAACATATTAATTTTTAAAATATTAATAAATTAGTATTATTTTATTCCAAATAAACTTTTATGAATAAAAAGAATTGCTTTATCATAAAACAAAAGATCATAACGATTTGAAATAAATAATTATCAAATAGTCATAACTATTTGAACTCGCTTGGTAAACATATTTATTTTTTAAATCTTTTACTTATTAATTTTTTTGGAATTTTAATAAATTAGTATTATTTCATTCCAAATAAGCTTGAATGAACAGAAACAATTGGTTTATGACAAAACAATTTGGTCATACTAATTTGAAATAGATAATTGTTCAAATAGTCATAACTATTTGAACACGTTCAAAAAACAAATTTATTTTTCAATTTTTTGCTTATTAATTTTTGGAATATTGATAAATTTATATTATTTTATCTGAAATAAGCTTGGATGAATAGAACCAATTGTTTTCTGACAAAATAAAAGGTCATAATATTTTGAAATAGATAATTGTTCAAATAGTCATAACTATTTGAACTAGTTTGGTAAACAGATTTATTATTTTAGTTCTCTTACTCACTAATTTTTGGAATACTAATAAATTAGTATTATTTTATTTCAAATAAGCTTATATTGACTGAAACAATTGTTTTATCACAAAACAAAAGTTCACAATGATTTGAAATCGATAATTATTCAAATAGTCATGACTATTTGAAATAGTTTAGTAAACATTTTATTTTTTAAATCTTTTACTTATTAATTGTTGAAATATTAATAAATTAATATTATTTTAATTTGAATAAGCTTGTATGAATAGAAACAATTATTTTATAACAAAAGAAAAAGTCATAACATTTTGTTGTTCAAATAGTCATAATGATTTGAATTTGTTTGGTAAACAGATTTATTTTTTAAATCTTTTACTAATTAGTTGTCTTAATATTAATAAATTTATATTATTTTATTCAAAATAAGCTTGTATGAACAGATGAAATCCTTTTATGACCAAATAAAAGGTTATAGTGATTCCAAATAGATAATTGTTCAAGTAATCATAATTATTTAAACTTGTTCGGTAAACAGTTTCATTTTTTAAATCTCTTAATTACTAATTTTTGGAATATTAATAACTTAATAATATTTTATTTTGAATAAGCTTATATGAACTAAAATAAATTTTTGATGACAAAAAAATTTAAAATAGTTTAATTTTTTAAATCTCTTATTAATTTTTGAAATATTAATAGATTTGTATTATTGTATTCTAAGGAAACTTATATGAACAAAATCATTTGTTTTATGACAAAACAAAAGTTTATAATGATTTGAAATAGATAATTATTCAAATAGTCATAATTATTAGAATTGGTTAGGTAAATAGAATTATATTTTAAATCTCTTACTTATTAATTTTTGAAATATCAATAAATTCATTTTATTTTATTTCGAATAAGCAAGTATGAATTGAAAAAATTATTTTATGACAAAACAAAAGGTAATAACAATTTAAAATATATAATTGTTCATATAGTCTTAACAATTTGAAATAGTTTGGCAAACAAATTTAATTTTTAAATCTCTTGGTTATTAATTTTTGGAATATTATTATATTAGTATTATTTTATTTTGAATAAGCATGTATGAACATAAATAATTATTTTATAACAAAATAAAAGGTTTATTTTGTAAATAATTGATTTGAAGTATACAATTCTTCAAATAGTCATAACTAATTGAATTGATTCATTAAACATATTTATTTTTTAAACTCTTACTTATTAATTTTTGAAAGATTAATAATTTAGTATTATTTTATTTCAAATAAGCTTGTATGATAAAAAACACTTGTTACATGAACATTGATTTGAAATAAATAATTATTGAAATGGCAATAATTATTTGAATTGATTTAGTAAATAGATTCACTTTTTAAATCACTTATTAATTTTTGGAATATTAATAAATTAGTTATTTTATTTCAAATAAGCTTGTATGAACTAAAACAATTATTTTATGATAGAAGAAAAGGTCATAACGATTTTAAATAGATAATTGTTCAAATAGACATAACTATTTGAATTTGTTTAGTAAACAAATTTATTTTTTAAAACTTTTGCTTATTAATTTTCAAAATATTAAGAAATTAGTATTATTTTATTTTCGATAAGTTTTTATAAACTGAAACAATTGTTTTATATAAAAAAAAAAGGTCATGATGATTTTAAATAAATAAAATGTTCAAATAGTCATAACTATTTGAATTGGTTTGGCAAATAGATTTATTTTTTTAAATTTCTTATTAATTCTTGAAAATATTATAAATTAGTATTATTTTATTTTAAATAACTATGTATTTGAAAACAGTTATGACAATTACAAAAGGTATAATGATTAAATAGATAGTTGTTCAAATAATAATTATTTGAACGATTAGTAAACTATTTTATAAATTAAATCTTTTACTTAATATAATTTCTGAAAAATTAATAAAGTTGTAGATTTTATATAAGATTTTGTGAACTATAAATAATTTTTTATTCAAAAAAATTATCATAAGATTTCAGATATAATTTTTTGTCATTAACAATTTAAATTGTTAGTTAAATAGATTTATTTTGTCAAATCTCATGCTTTATTATATTTTAAAAATTTTAATAAAATTAGTATTATTTTATTTTAAATAAGCTTTTATAAATTGAAACAATTTATTGTGTGACTAAACAAAGGGTCAAAGTGACTAAATAGATAATTATTCTAAATAGTCTTAACTATTTGAACTATTTGACAAAACACATTTATTTTTTAAAATCTCTTATAATTGTTTGGGACTATTATTATATTAGTATTATTTTATCTGGATAAGCTTATATAGTCCAAAAACAATTTTTTTATGAGAGAAACAAAGATTCTTTAACTAATTTGAGATTGTTACTTTGTTCAAATAGCCAAACTATTTGAACTGGTTTGGAAAATAGCTTTAAGTTTTTTAAATTCTATTTGCTTATTAATTTTTGAAATATTAAACAAATATATTGTTTTATTCTGAATAAGTTTTTATGAACTGAACCAATTGTTTTTATGGACAAAAACAAAGGTCATACCATGTTAAATAGATAATGTTTCAAATTGTGAAAATATATTTTGAAACTTGTTGGTAAACAGATTTATTTTTTTAAATCTCTTACTCATTCATTTTTTGAATATTAATAAATTAGTAGTATTTTATTTTGAATAAGCTTGTATGAACTAAAATAATTGTTTTATGACTAAGTAAAAGTCAGAACGATTTGAAATAAATAATTATTCTAATAGTCTTAACTATTTGAATTGGTTCGACAAACACATGTATTTTCTAAATCTCTTACTTACTAATTTTTGGAATATTATTAAATTAGTATTATTTTAATCCAGATAAGCTTGCATGAAAAGAAACAATTGTTTTATGACAAAATAAAGATCATAACTATTTGAACTGTTTCGGTAAACAAATTTGGTTTTTAAATCTCTTATTAATTTTCAAAATATTGATAGATTAGTATTATTTTATTCTGAATAGTTTTGCATGAATAGAAGCATTTGCTTTATGATAAAACAAAAAGTCATAACGATTTTAAATGGATAATTGTTTAAATGGACATAACTATTTGAACTTGCCCGGTAAGCAAATTTATTTTTTAAATCTTCTACCTATTAATTTTTAGAATATTACTAAAACAGTATTATTTTATTCTGACTAAACTTGTATAAAGAGAAATAATTTTGTTATGACAAAATGAAGGATCATAACTATTTGAAATAAATAATTGTTCAAATAGTCATAACGATATAAACTTATGCCATAAATAGATTTATTTTTTAAAATTTTTACTTATTAATTTTTGGAATATTAATAAAATAATATTATTTTATTTCAAATACACTTGTGTGAATAGAAACAATTAGTTTCTGACAAAACAAAAGGTCATAACTATTTGAAATCGATAATTGTTTAAATAGTTATAACTATTTGAATGTGTTTAGAAAACATATTTATTTTTAAAATTTTTACTTATTAATTTTTGGAATGTTAACAAATTTATATTATTTTATTCAAAATAAGCTTGTGTGAACATAAACAAATATTTGATGACAAAACAAAAAGTCATAACGATTTGAAATAGGTAATTGTTCAAATAGTCATAACCATTTGAACTTGTTGAGTAAATAGATTCATATTTTAAATCTCTTACTCATTAATTTTTGGAATATTAATAAATTTATATTATTTTATTTCAAATAAGCCTATATGAAGTAATACAATTGTTTTATGATGAAATAAAAGGTCATAATGATTTGAAATAGATAATTATTTAAATAGTTATGCAATTTGAAATAGATAATTATTCAAATAGTTATGACTATTTAAACTTGTTTGGTAAACATATTTATTTTGAAAATCTATTTCTTATTAATTGTCAAAATATTAATAAATTAATATTATTTAATCTGAATGAGCTTGTATGAACAAAAACAATTATTTTATGAAAAAACAAAAAGTTATAATGATTTGAAATAAACAATTATTCAAATAGTCATAACTATTTGACTTTATTCGGTAAACAGATTTATTTTTTAAATCTTTTACTTATTAGTTGTCTAAATATTAATAAACTTATATTATTTTAATTGAAGTAAGCTTTTATGAATAGAAAAAATTATTTTATGATAAAACAAAAGGTTATAGCGATTTAAAATAGGTAATTGTTCAAATAGTTATAGCTATTTGAACTTGTTCAATAAACAAATTGAATTTTTAAATCTCTTACTTATTAATTTTTAGAGTATTAATAAATTAAAATTACTTTATTTGGAATCAGCTTGTACAAATAGAAAGAGTTGTTTTGTGACAAAACAAAAGGTAATAACAATTTGAAATAGATAATAGTTCAAATGGCCATAATTATTTGAACTAATTCTATAAACTGATTTATTTTTCTATATCTCTTACTTATTAATTTTTGAAATATTAAAAAGTAGTATTATTTTATTTTGGATAAGTTTTTATGAACTGAAACAATTGTTTTATGATAAAACAAAAGTTCATAACAATTTTAAATAAATAATTGTTCAAATAATCATAATTATTTGAACTTGTTCGATAAATAAATTATTTTTTCAAATCTCTTGCTTATTAATTTTTTGAATGTTGATAAATTAGTATTAATTTATTTTGAGTTAGCATGTATGAACTAAAACAATTATTTTATGAATAAACAAAAGGTTAGAATGATTTGAAATAGAAAATTAGTCTAATAGTCTTAACCATTTGAATTGATTCGGCAATGATTCGGCAAATGCATTTATTTTTTAAATCTCTTACTTATGAATTTTTAAAATATTATTAAATTAGTATTTTTATATCCAAATAAGCCTGTATGATTAGACACAATTTTTTTTATGACAAAACAAATATCATAACGATTTGAGATTGATATTTGTTTAAATGGTTGTAATTATTTGAACTGGTATGGAAATCTATTGCTTCATAATTTTTGAAATATTAATAAAATAGTATTATTTTATTTCGAATAAGTTCTAATGAATTGAAACAATTGTTTTATGACAAAACAAAATGTCATAATGATTTTAAATAGATAATTGTTCAAATAGTCATATCTATTTGAGCTTGTTCCGTAAATATATTTATTTTTTAAAATCTCTTGCTTATTAATTTTTCAAATGTTAATAAATTGGTATTATTTTATTTTGAATAAGCTTATATGAACTAAAACAATTATTTTATGACTAAACAAAAGGTTGAACTGATTTGAAATAGATAATTATTCTAATAGTCTTAACTATCAAAACTAATTCAGCAAAACACATTTATTTTTACTATTAAATTAGTATTATCTTAATCCAAATAAGCTTATATGAAAAAAAACAATTATTCTATGATTAAATATTATAAGGATTTGACATAGATAATTATTCAAATAGTTATAACTATTTAAACTAGTTTGGTAAACAGATTTAGTTGTAAATCTCTTATTAATTTTTAAAATATCAATAAATAAGTATTATTTTATTTTGAATAATTTTGTATGAATAGAAACAATTGTTTTATGACAAAACAAAATGTTATAATGATTTGAAATAGATAATTGTTCAAATGGACATAACTATTTGAACTTGTTTAGTAAATAAATTTATTTTTTAAATCTCTTACCTATTAATTTTTACAATATTCATAAATTAATATTATTTTATTCTAAATAAATATGTATGAATAAAACAATTGTTTTATGATAAAACAAAAGATCATAACTATTTGAAATAAATAATTATTCAAACAGTCATAACTATTAGCACTTATTTAGTAAATAGATTTATTTTTAAATCTTTTGATTATTAAATTTTGAAATATTAATAAATTAGTATTATTTATTTCAACTAAGCTTGTATGAATAGAAACAATTGGTTTATGACAAAATAAAATGTCAGAACTATTTGAAATATATAATTGTTCAAATAGTTAAAACTATTTGAATGTGATCAGAAAATATATTTATTTTTTTAATTTGTACTTATTAATTTTTGAAATATTAATAAATTTATAAAACAATTGTTTATGACAAAATAAATGGTCAAAACAATTTGAAATAGGTAATTGTTTAAATAGTCATAACTATTTGAACTTATTCAGTAAATAGATTTATTTTTTAAATCTCTTACTCATTAATTTTTAGAATATTAATAAATTAGTATTATTTTATTTTGAATAAGCCTATATGAACTGATACAATTGTTTTATAACGAAACAAAACATCATAATGATTTGAAATAGATAATTATTCAAATAGTTATGACTATTTGGACTCCTTTGGAACACATTTATTTTTAAAATCTGTTACTTATTAATTGTCAAAATATTAATAAATTAATATTATTTTAATCCAAATAAGCTTGTATGAACAAAAACAATTACGACAAAACAAAAAGCCATAACATTTAAAATAAATAATTATTCAAATAGTCATAACTATTTAAACTTATTCGATAAACATAATTATTTGTTAAATCTTTTACTTATCAATTGTTTGAATATTAGTAAATTTATATTATTTTATTTGAAATAAGCTTATATGAATAGAAAAATCATTTCATCACAAAACAAAAAGTTATAGCGATTTGAAATAGATTATTGTTCAAGTAGTCATAACTATTTAAACTTGTTTAGTAAATAGATTCATTTTTTAAATCTCTTACTTATTAAGTTTTGAAATATTAATAAGTTAGAATTATGTTATTTTGAATAAGCTTGTATAAACAAAAACAATTGTTTAGTGATAAAACAAAAGGTTATAATTATTTGAAGTATATAATTGTTCAAATAGTCATAACTATTTGTACTGGTCAAGCCAACAAATTTATTTTTTAAATCCATTACTTATTAACTTTCAAAATGTTAATAAATTAGCATTACTTTATTTCGAATAAGACTGTATGAATAGAAACAATTATTTTATGACAAAACAAATGGTCATAACAATTTGAAATAAATAATTGTTCAAATAGTTAAATTAATTAAACTAGTTTAGTAAATAGATTTATTTTTTAATTCTCTTACTTATTAATTTTCAAAATACTGATAAATTAATATTATTTTATTTCGAACAAACTTATTTGAACAAAAACATTTACTTATAACAAAACAAAAGGTCATAACTATTTGAAATGGATAATTGTTCAAATAGTCATAATTATTTGAATTGGTTTGGCAAACAAAACTATTTTTTAAATCTCTTTCTGATTAATTTTGAATAAGTTAGTAAGAACTAAAAAAATTGTTTTACAACAAAACAAAAAGATCATAACGATGTGAAATAAAGAATTGTTCATATAACCTTAACTATTTAAACTGGTTCGACAAATAAATTTATTTTTTAAATCTCTTAGTTCTTAATTTTTAAAATATTATTATATTAGTATTATTTTATTCCGAATAAGCTTTTATTACCAAAAATAATTGTTTTATGACAGAACAAAAGGTTATAAAAGTTTGAAATATATAATTGTTCAAATAGTCATAATTATTTGAACTGCTTCGGTAAATAGATTTATTTTTTAAATCTCTTACGTACTAATTTTTGAAATATTAATAAATTAGTATTATTTTATTTCGAATCAGCTTGTATGATGAAAAATAATTGTTTTATGACAAAACAAAAGTTCATAACAATTAGAAATAGATAATTGTTTAAGCTTTTATGAACTGAAACAAGTGTTTTATGATAAAATAAATGGTCATAATGATTTTAAATAAATAATTTGTCCATAATAGTGATAACTATTTGAACTTGTTGGTAAATAAATTTATTTTTTCTAATTTTTCCAATTAATTTTATAATGTTAATAAATTAGTATTATTTTAATTTCAAATTAAAGATGTATGAACTGAAACAATTATCTTTATGGACATAATACAAATGGCTTTAGGATGATTTGAAATAGGATAATTGTTCTAATAGTCTTAACTATTTGAATTTAGTTGTAAACACATTTGTTTTTTAAATCCTTACTTATTACATTTTAGAATATTATTTAATTTAGCAAATATTTCACTTCCAAATTAGGTTGCATGAACAGAAACACAATGGTCTTAGGACAAAAAAAAGATCATAATGATTTGAGATATAAGTGTTCAAATAGTTATAACTATTTGAACTGGTTCGGTAAAGAGATTTAGCTATTAAATCATTTAATAATCTAAAAAATAGTAATAAATTAGTATTATTTTATTCTAAATAATTTTGTATGAATAGAAACAATTGTTTTACAACAAAACAAAATGTAATAACAATTTGAAATATATAATAGTTCAAATGGACATGACTAGTTGAACTTGTTTGACAAATAGATTAATTTTTTAAATCTTCAACTTATTAATTTTTAGAATATTAATAAATTAGTATTATTTTATTTCAAATAAACTTGTATAATAGAAACAATTGTTTTATGAGAAAACAAAAGATTATAATGTTTTGAAATAAATAATTGTTCAAATAGTCTAACTATTTAAATTCGCTTGGTAAATAGATTTCTTTTAATCTTTTACTTATTAATTTCGGAATGTTAATAAATTAGCATTATTTTATTCTGAATAAGCTTGTTTGAATAGAAACAATTGGTTTATGACAAAACAAATGGTCATAATGATTTGAAATAGATAATTGTTCAAATAGTCATAACTATTTGAACATGTTCTATAAATGAATTTTTTTTTTAATTTTACTTATTAATTTTTGGAATATTAATAAATTTTTAATATTTTATTCGAATTAAGCTTATATGAACAGAACCAATTGCTTTATGACAAAGCAAAAGGTAATAATATTTTGAAATAGATAATTGTTCAGATAGTCATAACTGTTTGGACTTGTTTAGTAAATAGATTCATTTTTTTAATTCTCTTACTCTTTAATTTTTAGAATATTAATAAATTGTTCAGTAAACATATTTATTTTTTAAATCTTTTACTTATTAATTGTTGAAATATTAATAAATTAATATTACTTATTAATTGTTCAATTAGTCATAGCGAGTTCAACTTGTTCGATAAACATATTTATTGTCTAAATATTTTACTTATTAATTGTCTTAATATTAATAAATTTGTATTATTTTATTTGAAATAAGCTTGTACAAATAGGATAAATCATTTTATGACAAAACAAAAGCTTATAGTGATTTCAAATAGATAATTATTCAAATAGTCATAATTATAAACAAATTCATTTTTAAATCTCTTAATTATTAACTTTTGGAATATTAATAACATAGTATTATTTTATTTCGAATAAGCTTATATGAACTGAAATAATTTTTTATGACAATACAAAAGGTCATAACAATTGGAAATAGATAATTATTCAAATAGTCATGACTATTTGATCTAGTTCAATAAACATATTTATTTTCTAATTTTTTTACTTGTTAATTGTCAAAATATTAATAAATTAGTAATATTTTAATTCGAATAAGCTTGTGTGAACAAAAACTATTGTTTTATAACATAACAAAAAGTCATAAGATTTAAAATAAATAATTGTTGAAGTAGTCATAACTATTTGAATTAATTTGATAAATAGATATATTTTTCAATTCTCTTATTAATTTTCAAAATATTAATAGGTTAGTATTATTTTATTTCGAGCAAACTTATATGAAAAAAAACATTTATTTTATGATAAAACAAAAGGTAATAATGATTTGAAATAGATAATTATTCAAATAGTCATAATTATGTTAACTGATTAGGTAAATAGAATTATTTTTTTAATCTCTTGCTTATTAATTTTTGAAATATTAATAAATTCATTTTATTTTATTTTAAATAAGCTAATATGATTTAAGAAAATTGTTTTATGATAAAACAAAAGGTCATACCGATTTGAAATGGATAATTATTCATATAGTCTTAACTATTCGAACTAGTTTGGCAAACAAATTTATTTTTTAAATGTCCTAGTTATTAATTTTTGAAATATTATTAGATTAGTATTATTTTGTTTTGAATAAACTTGTATGAACAGAAATAATTGTTCAAATAGTCATAATTATGTTAACTGATTAGGTAAATAGAATTATTTTTTTAATCTCTTGCTTATTAATTTTTGAAATATTAATAAATTCATTTTATTTTATTTTAAATAAGCTAATATGATTTAAGAAAATTATTTTATGACAAAACAAAAGGTCATACCGATTTGAAATGGATAATTATTCATATAGTCTTAACTATTCGAACTAGTTTGGCAAACAAATTTATTTTTTAAATGTCCTAGTTATTAATTTTTGAAATATTATTAGATTAGTATTATTTTGTTTTGAATAAACTTTTATAAACATAAATAATTGTTTTATGATAGAACAAAAGGTTATAATGATTTGAAGTATACAATTGTTCAAATAGTCATTACTATTTGAACTAATTTAATAAACAGATTTATTTTTTAAATATCTTATTTATTAATTTTTGAAAGATTAATAAATTAGTATTTTTTTATTCTGAATAAGCTAATATGATAAAAAAATAATTGTTATATGACTAAACAAAGGGTAGTAATGATTTGAAATAGATAATTGTTGAAATGGCCATAATTATTTGTACTTATTTGATAAATAGATTCATTTTTTAAATCATCTACTTATTAATTTTTGGAATATAATTAAATTAGTATTATGTTTTTTTGAATAAGCTTGTATGAACTGAAATAATTATTTTATGACAAAACAAAAGGTCATATGATTTTAAATAGACAATTGTTCAAACAGTCATAACTATCTAAATTTATTCGGTAAATAAATTTATTTTTTAAACTCCTACTTACTAATTTTTGAAATATCAAGAAATTTGTATTATTTTATTTTGGATAAGTTTTTATGAACTGGAACTTGTTTATGTCAAAAAAAATGTCATAACGATTGTAAATAAATAATTATTCAAATAGTCATAACTATTTGAACTTGTTTGGTAAACAAATTTGTTTTAAATCTTTTACTTATTAATTTTTTGAATGGTAATAAATTTGGATTATTTATTCCAAATAAGCTTGTAAAATATGAAACAAATATTTTATAACTAAACAAAAGGTTCGAACGATTTGAAATAGATAATTATTCTAATAGTTTTAACTATTTAAATTGGTTTGACAAACACATTTATTTTTTAAATCTCTTACTTATTAATTTTTAGAATATTATTAAATTAGTATTATTTTTAACCAAATAAGGTTATATGAAAAACAATTGTTTTATGACAAAACAAAGATTTTAACAATTTGAGATTGATATTTGTTCAATTAGTGATAACTATTTGAATTAGTAGTAGATTTATTTTTTAAATCTGTAACTTATTAATTTTTGAAATATTAATTAATTAGTATTATTTTATTTCGAATAAGCTTGTATGACAAAAAACAATTGTTTTATGACAAAATAAAAAGTCATAATAATATAAAATCGATAATTGTTCAAATGGCCATAATTTTTGAATTATTATTAAATTAGTATTATTTTAATCCAATTAAGCTTGTACGAACAAAATAATTGCTTTACAACCAAAGAAAAGGTCATAATGATTTGAAATAGATAATCATTCTTGTAGTCTTAACTATTGGAATTAGTCCGGCAATTAAATTTATTTTTTAATTTTCTTAGCTATTAAGTTTTGGAATATTATTAAATTAGTATTATTTTATTTGAAATAAAATAGTATGAATAGAACCAACTGCTTGATGATAAAATAAAAGGTTATAATGATTTGAAATGGATAATTATTCAAATAGTCAAAACTATTTGAAATGGTTTGGTAAGCAGATTTACTTTTTAAATCTCTAACTGTTTAATTCTTGAAATATTAATAAATTAGTATTATTTTTTTTCAAAAAGGCTTGTATGTTGAACAGCATTTTTTTTATGACAAAACAATCAATAACAATGATTTGAAATAGATAATTGTTTAAATGGGCATAATTATATGAACTGATTTAGTGAACTGATTTAGTAAACTAATTTATTTTTTAAATCTCTTAATTATTAATTTTCAAAATATTAATAAAGTAGTATTATTTTATTTTAAATAAGCTTTTATAAACTAAAACAATTGTTTGATGACAAAACAAATGGTCATAATGATTTTAAATAGATAAATATTCAAATAGTCATAACTATTTAAACTTGTTCGCTAAACAAATTTATTTTTTCAAATCTCATGCTTATTAATTTTTTGAATATTAATAAATTAGTATTATTTTATTCTAAATAAGCTTATATGAACTAAAACAATTATTATATGGCAAAACAAAAGGTTAGAATGATTTGAAATAGATAACTATTCTAATAGATAACTATTTGAAATAGATAATGATTTGAAATAGATAACTATTTAAACTAGTTCAACAAACACATTTATTTTTTAAAACTCTTAGTAATTTTAGAATATTATTAAATTAGTATTATTTTTTATCTAAATAAGCTTGTATGATTAGAAATAATTATTTTATGAGAAAAAAAAGATCATAACGATTTGAGATTGATATTTATTCAAATAATTATAACTATTTGAATTAGTTCAGAAAATAGTTTAGCTTTTAAATCTCTTCCTTATTAATTTTTGAAATATTAATAAAGTAGTATTATTTTTTTTAAGGTAAATTTTTATGAACAGAAACAATTATTATATGACAAAACAAAAGGTCAGAATGATATGAAATAGATAACTATTCTAATATTCTTAACTATTTGAACTGGTTCGATAAAAAAACTTATTTTTTAAAACTCTTATTAATTTTTACAATATTATTAAATTAGATAAGCTTGTGTGATTAGAAATAATTGTTTTATGAGAAAACAAAGATCATAATGATTCGAGATTGATATTTATTCAAATAACTATAACTATTTGAATTAGTTCAAAAAATAGTTTAGCTTTTAAATCTCTTCCTTATTAATTTTTGAAATATTAATAAAGCAGTATTATTTTATTTAAGATAAATTTTTATGAACAAAAACAATTATTATATGACAAAACAAAAGGTCAGAATGATTTGAAATAGATAACTATTCTAATATTCTTAACTACTTGAACTGGTTCAACAAACACACCTATTTTTTAAAACTCTTATTAATTTTTAGAATACTATTAAATTAGTATTATTTTTATCTAAATAAGCTTGTATGTTTAGAAATAATTGTTTTATGAGAAAACAAAGATCATAACAATTTGAGATTAATATTTATTCAAATAATTATAACTATTTGAATTCGTTCAGAAAATAGTTTTAGTTTTTAAATCTCTTCCTTATTAATTTTTGAAATATTAATAAAGTAGTATTATTTTATTTAAGATAAATATTTATGAACTAAAACAATTGTTTTATGACAAAACAAAATGTCATAATGACTTCAAATAGATAATTATTCAAATAGTTAAATCTATTTGTAGTTGTTCGATAAAGAGATTTACTTTTTTAAATCTCTTACTCATTAATTTTTTGAATATTAATAAATTAGTATTATTTTATTTTGAATAAGTTTATATGAACTAAAATAATTTTTTTACGACTAAACAAAAGGTCAAAATGACTTGAAATAGATAAGTGTTCTAATAGTCTAACGATTTGAGTTGGTTTGGCAAACACATTTTTTTAAAAATCTTTTACATACTAATTTTTGAAATATTATTAAATTAGTATTATTTTAATCTAAATAAGCTTGTATAAAAAAAAACAATTGTTTTATAACAAAAAATGGATGATAACAATTAGAGATAGATAATTGTTCAAATAGTCATAACTATTTGAACTATTTTCAGTAAATAGATTTCATTTTTAAATCTTTTATTAGTTTTCAAAATATTAATTGATCAGTATTATTTTATTCTAAATAATTTTGCATGAATAGAAATAATTGTTTTATGACAAAGCCAAAAATCATAACGATATAAAATAGATAGTTTTTCAAATGGACATGACTATTTGAACTTGTTTGGTAAATAAATTTATTTTTTAAATCTCCTACCTATTAATTTTCAAAATATTAATAAATTAGTATATTTTTATTCTAAATAAACTTGTATGAATAAAAAAAATTGTTTTATGACAAAACAAAAGATCATAACTATTTGAAATAAATAATAATTCGAACAATCATAACTATTTAAACTTGTTCAGTAAACAAATTTACTTTTAAATTTTTTACTTATTAGTTTTCAGAATATTAATAAATTAGTACTATTTTATTTGGAATATGTTTGTATGAACAGAAACAATTGGTTTATGACAAAATAAAAGGTCACAACTATTTGAAATAGATAATTGTTCAAGTAGTCTAACTATTTGAATGTGTTCATAAAACATATTTATTTTTTAAATTTTTATTTATTAATTTTTAGAATATTAATAAATTTATATTATTTTATTTGAAATAAGCTTGTATGAACAGAAATAATTATTTTATGATAGAACAAAAGGTCATAACAATTTGAAGTAGATAATTGTTTAAATAGTCATAACTATTTGAAATTGTTCAGTAAACAGATTCATAATTTAAATCTCCTAGTCATTAATTTTTGGAATATTAATAAATTAGTATAATTTTATTTCGAATAAGCCTATATGAACTAATACAATTGTTTTATGATGAAACAAAAGGTCATAATAATTTAAAATATATAATTATTCAAGTAGATATGACTATTTAAACTTGTTCGACAAACATGTTTATTTTTAAAATCTTTTACTTATTAATTGTTGAAATATTAATAAATTAATATTATTTTAATCTAAATAAGCTTGTATGAACAAAAACAATTGTTTTATGATAGAACAAAAAGTCATAATAATTTGAAATAAATAGTCATAACTATTTGAACTTATTTGGTAAATAGATTTATTTTTAAATCTTTTACTTAATAGTTTTATGAATATTAATAAATTTGTATTATTTTAATTGAAATAAGCTTGTATGAATACAAAAATATATTTTATGACAAAACAAAAGGTTATAGCAATTTGAAATTAAATAATCGTTAAAAATAGTCATAACTATTTCAACTTGTTTGATAAATAGATTCAGCTTTTAAATCTTTTACTTATTAATTTTGGGAAATTAATAAATTAGAATTATGTTATTTCGTGTCAACTTGTACGAACAGAAACAATTATTTTGTAACAATACAAAAGGTCATAACGCTTTGAAATAGATAATTGTTCAAATAATTATAACTATTTGTACTGGTAAAGCTAACAGATTCATTTTCTAAATCCATTACTTATTAATTTTTAGAATATCATTAAATTAGCATTACTTTATTCTAAATAAGACTGTATCAATAGAAACAATTATTTTATGACAAAATAAAATGGTCATAAAAATTTGAAATAAATAATTGTTCAAATTGTTATAACCATTTGATTGGTTTGGTAAACAGATTTATTTTTTACATCTCTTATTAATTTTTAAAATATTAATAAATTGATATTATTTTATTCAGAATCGACTTATATGAACAAAAACATTTGTTTTATGATTTAACAAAATGTTATATCTATTTGAAACATTTGTTTTATGACATAACATAAAGGTCATAACTATTTGAAATACATAATTATTCATATAGCCTTAACTATTTGAATTAGTTCAGCAAATAAATTTATTTTTTAAATCTCTTAGTTATTAATTTTCATAATATTGTTAGATTAGTATTAGTTTATTTCAAATAAACTTATAAGAATATAAATAATTGTTTCACAACAAAACAAAAAGGTTATAAGGATTTAAAATATATAATTATTCGAATAGTGCTAACTATTTAAATTGGTTCAATAAGCATATTTATTTTTTAATTCTCCTACTTATTAATTTTTAAAAATTAATAAATTAGTATTATTTTATTTTGAAGAGTCTTGTATGATGGAAAACAATTGTTTTATGACAAAACAAAATTTTATAACGATTTGAAATAGATAATTGTTCAAATGGCCATAATTATTTGAACTAATTCAATAAACTGATTTATTTTTTAAATTTTCAACTTCTTAATTTTTGAAATATTAATAAAGTATTATTATTTTATTTCAGATAAGCTTTTTTGAACTAAAACAATTGTTTTATGATAAAGCAAATGGTCATAACGATTTTAAATAGATAATTATTCAAATAGTCATAACTATGTGAACTTGTTTAGTAAATAGATTTATTTTTTAAAATTTCTTGCTTATTAACTTTTTGAATGTTAATAAAATTATATTATTGTATTTTGAATTAGCTTGTATGAACTAAAAATTTTTTTTATCACAAAACAAAAGGTCAAAACAATTTGAAATAGATAATTGTTCTAAAAGTCTTAACTACTATAATTGCTTGGCAAACACATTTATTTTTTAAATCTCTTATTAATTTTTAGAATTTTATTAGTTTAGCAATATTTTACTCTGAATAAGCTTGTATTAACAGAAACAATTATTTTATGACAAAACAAAAATCATACTGATTTGAGATAGATAATTATTGAACTAGTCATAACTATTTAAATTGGTTTGGTAAACAGATTTTATTTTTAAATCACTTATTAATTTTTGAAATATTAATAAATTAGTATTATTTTATTTTAACTAATTTTGTATGAATAAAAATAATTGTTTAATGACAAAACAAAATATTATAATGATTTGAAATCGATAATAGTTCAAATGGACATGACTATTTTAACTTGTTCGGTAAATATATTTATTTTTTAAATCTCCATCTTATTAATTTTTAGAATATTAGTAAATTAGTATTATTTTATTTTGAATAAACTTGTATGAATAGTAACAATTATTTTACGACAAAACAAAAGAATATAACGATTTGAAATAAATAATTGTTCAAATAGTCATAGTTATTTGAACTTACTTGTTAAACATATTTATTTTTAAATCTTTTACTTATTAATTTTTAGTATTTTAGTAAATTAGTATTATTTTTATTTCGCATAGTCCTTTATGAATAGAAACTACTGGTTTATGATAAAACAAAAGGTCATAATGTTTTAAAATAGATAACTATTTAAACTTATTCAGTAAACAGATTCTTTTTTTAATTCTCATACTCATTAACTTTTAGAATATTAATACATTAGTATTATTTTACTTCAAATAAACTTATATGAACTAAAAAAATTGTTTTATTACAAAAGAAAAGGTCATAATGATTTGAAATAGACAATTATTCAAATTGGAATCACTATTTGAACTTGTTAGGTAAACATATTTATTTTTTTAAATCTTTTGCTTATTAATTGTCAAAATATTAATAAATTAATATTATTTTAATATGAATAAACATGTATGAACAAAAACAATTATTTATGATAAAACAAAAAGTCATAACAATCTAAAATAAATAATTGCACAAATAGTTATAACAATTTGAACTTGTTCGGTAAACATATTTATTTTTTAAATTTTTTACTTATTAATTGTCGAAATATTAATAAATTAACATTATTTTAATCCGAATAAGCATGTATGAATAGAAACAACCGTTTTATAATAGAACAAAAAGCCATAACGATTTAAAGTAAATAATTGCCCAAATAGTCATAATTATTTAAACTAGTTTGATAAATAGATTGATTTTTTAAATCTCTTACTGATATTTGAAATACTAATAGATTAGTATTACTTTATTCTAAACAAATTTATATGAATAAAAACATTTGTTTTATGACAAAAGAAACGGTCATAATGATTTGAAATAGATAATTGTTCAAATAATCATAATTATTTAAACTGGCTAGTTAAATAGAATTATTTTTTGAATCTCGCACTTATTAATTTTTGAAATATTAATAAATTCATTTTATTTTATTCCAAATAAGCTAGTATAAATTCAAATAAACTTATTTTATGACAAAACAAAAGGTCATAAAGATTTGAAATAGATAATTGTTCATATAGTCTTAAATATTTGAATTGGTTTGATAAACAATTTTATTTTTTAATTCTCTTAGTTATTAATATTTAGAATATTATTAGATTAGTTTTATTTCATTTTGAATAAGCTTGTATGAACAAAAATAATTGTTTTACGACAAAACGAAAGGTTATAACGATTTGAAGTTTACAATTGTTCAAATAGTCATAACTATTTGAACTAGTTCGATAAACAAATTTATATTTTAGATCTCTTACTTATTAATTTTTGAAATATTAATAAATTAGTATTATTTTAATCCAACTAAGCTTTAATGTTCACATACAATTGTTATATGACAAAACAAAAGGTAATAACAATTTGAAATATATAGTTGTTGACATGGCCATAATAATTTGAAGTTATTTGATAAACAACTTCACTTTTTAAATCACTTATTAATTTTTGGAATATTAATAAATTAGTATTATTTTATTTCGAATAAGCTTCTATGAACTGAAACAATTGTTTTATGACAAAACGAAAGGTCATAACAATTTGAAATATATAATTGTTCATATAGTTTTTAACTGTTTGAACTGTTTCGGCAAACAAATTTATTTTTTAAATATCTTAGTTATTAAATTTTGGAATATTATTAAATTAATATTATTTTATTCTAAATAAGCGTATATGAACTGAAACAATTATTTTATAACAAAACAAAAGGTTATAATGATTTGAAATAGATAATTGTTTAAATAGGAACTGGTTTGGTAAATAGATTTATTTTTTAAATCTTCCACTTATTAATTTTTGAAATATTAATAAATTAATATTATTTTATTTTGAATAGGTTTGTGTGATGAAAGACACATGTTTTACGAAAAAACAAAAGTTCGTAATAATTTGAAATAGATAATTGCTTAAATAGCCATAATTATTTGAACCAATTTGATAAACTGACTTATTTTTTAAATCTCTAACATATCAAATTTTGAAGTATTAATAAAGTAATATTATTTTATTTCAGATAAGCTTTTATGAACTGGAACAATTATTTTATGATAAAACAAAAGGTCTAAATAGATAATTGTTCAAATAGTCATAACTATTTGAGCTTGTTCGATAAACAAATTTATTTTTTAAAATTTTTTATTCATTAATTTTTCTCAATATTAATAAATTAGTATTATTTTATTTCAAATAATCATGTATAAACTACAAAAATTATTTTATGACTAAACAAAATGTCAGAATGATTTGAAATAGATAATTATACTAATAGTCTTAGCTATTTGAACTGGTTTGACAAACACATTTTTATTTTTGTGAATCTCTTATTATTTTTTAGAATATTATTTATTTTCATAATATTTTATTTCAAATAGCTTATATGAATAAAAATAATTGTTTATGATTAAACAAAGGATCGTAACGATTTGAGATAGATAATTGTTTAAAAAATCATAATTATTTGAACTGGTTTGACATATAGATTTTAGTTTTTAAATCTCTTATTAATTTTTGAAATACTATAAATTAGTATTATTTTATTCTAAATAATTTTGTATGAATAGAAAACAATTTTTTTCGACAAAAACAAAATATCATTAAGGGATTTAAAATTAGATAATAGTTCAAAATTGATAAGGACTATTTAAGCCTCATTTTGGGTGAACAAATTTTATTTTTTAAAATCGTCTAAATTAAATTTGTAGAATATTAATAAATTAGTATTATTTTATTACGAATAAACTTGTATGAATAGAAATGATTATTTTATGACAAAATAAAAGATTATAATGATTTGAAATAAATAATTATTCAAATAGTCATAACTATTTGAACTCGCTCGATAAACAAATTTATTTTTTAAATATTTTATTTATTAATTTTTGAAATTTTAATAAATTAGTATTATTTTATTTTGAATAAGCTTTTATGAACATAAACAAGTGGTTTATGACAAAGCAAAAGGTCATAACGATTTGAAATAGATAATTATTCAAATAGTCATAACTATTTGAAAATGTTTAGAAAATATATTTTTTAAAATTTTTATTTATTAAATTTTGAAATATTAACAAATTTATATTATTTTAATCGAAATAAGCATGCATAAACAGAACAAAATATTTTATGACAAAACAAAATTTTATAATGTTTTGAAATAGATAATTGTTCAGATAATCATAACTATTTGAACATGTTTGGTAAATAGATTTTATTTTTTAATTATTTTACTCATTAATTTTTGAAATATTAATAAATTAGTATTATTTTATTTCAAACAAGCTTATATGAATTGAAACAATTATTTTATTACAAAACAAAAGGTCACGATGATTTGAAATAGATAATTATTCAAATAGTTATGACTAATTAAACTTGTTCGAAAAACATATTTATATTTTTAAATCTTTTACTTATTAATTGTCAAAATATTAATAAATTAATATTATTGTAATTGATATAAGCATGTATTATAGAAACAATTGCTTTATGACTAAATAAAAAGTCATAACAATTTGAAATAAATAATTTTTCAAATACTCATAAAGATTTGAACTTGTTCGATAAATTGATGTATTTTATTTTTTCAATCTTTTACTTATTAATTGTCTTAATATTAATAAATTTGTATTATTTTATTCAAAATAAGCTTGTATTGTTAGCTTTATAGGTGAGATGGTGATCCAAGAGGAGGGTGAATTGGATCTCTCCAAATTCTTTCCAAACAATGATTTCAATATAGTTGAATGGAAATTAGAACAATAAGCACTTTTGATGCAAATATAATGTAAACAATAGCAATTAATGAACCTAAAATCCAATATAAACAACAATAAAATTGTAAGGCGATAGGGATAGAGAAATCAAACACAATGATTTATAGAGGTTCGATCTTTCTCCACAAGGCACCTACGTTTTCTCTTCTTGGTTGTCCACACCAAGGCTTCAATCCACTATTCTTGGATTGAAAATACAACCTCTCTTTTTCTTTCTAAGGCTTAAGATAAAAACCTCTACCCTTTGTAGTATTTTATCCAATCTCACTACAAAGGTCTCAAGAGGATACCTCACCTCTTATTCTCTTCCACCCTTGTATATCAAAGGTAATTTTGCAAACAATAGAACAACCTCTCTAAGGCTAAGTGTTTTCTAAGTTTAAGTATAAGAAAATGATGAATGAACATCAAATATAATTTGGATACAATAAATACAAAGATATAGACTTTGAAGCTCTAAAAACTCTTGATTATTTGAGAGAATGAAAATATGGCTTGTTGCCTCTTGCTCTCTTGATTCATCAATCTTCTTGGTGTGTTGGAGTGTCCAATTTATAAAAAAATTGAAGAAATAGCCATTGGGGAAGCTTGGGAAGCAGAAATGCCCATTGAAAGCATGAAAAACTAGCCGTTGGAGTGATTTTGCCCAGAGGGGATCGATCCCTTGCTTGAGGGGATTGATTAGTTCATGTTTGGGGAAGGCCATTTATGCTTGGAAAATAATGACCCGATCGATCCCTTTTTGTAGGGGATTGATTGGTTAGGGGAATGATCGATCCCCTACATAGGGTGATCGATCCCTTCTTGCCATTTCAATAGAAAATTTGTTTATGGATAAAAAAGCAATCGATCTCTTCCCTGAAGAGATTGATCTTGTCCAAGCTGGGTGGTTGTTTCCCATTTTAGACTCTACTAACTAATTTGACCATAACTTGAGTTATACATATCCAAATTCCAAAATGTTTGAAGATTTAGAAACTAGACTTAAAGGGCTTTCTAACATATAAATTTCATCACCTAATTCACTGTGTACGAATTATGGTGAATTTTCAAAATTACCCCTTATGCAGTTTTTAGACAACTATAGAGTGTCTAGTAAAAATTCAAAACTTTTCTTAGAAAATTTGGATTTTGATTTTATTTAATCCATTAGAAAGTAGACTCAAAGAGCTTTTCAACCATATAAAATTCAAATATTAAAACTTTGTGAATTAATACAGAAAGATAAAATAAGTTCAATGTTGGAAAACTTTGTTCTTGTAAAACAACTTTCTTAAGCTATTCTATTTCTCAAAACCAATATTATCAAATTTGTATTAAGTCCAAAATGAACAAGTTCACTTTAAAAACAATAATTGGACTTTCATTTAAGCTCAAATAAATAATCTTTAAAGGTAGATTTGGTTTGAGAAATATGAAAACAAAGAAAGGTTTGTTTAAGCTTTGAAAATCATATTGTTTGTTTAGTACCAAAATATAAAACTTAAGAACATGTACTAAATAAATCTTTTTCAAAATCTTGATCAAGCTTATTTAGCTTAATATTTTGTTATTTCAAAATAACGATCAATTCAAGGCTAACAAGTATGAACACAAAAAATCATTTTATGACATAACAAAAAGTTATAGCGATTTCAAATAGATAATTATCAAAATAGTCAAAATTATTTAAACTTGTTCGATAAATAGATTCATTTTTTAAGTCTCTTATTTATTAATTTTCATAATATTAATAACTTAGTATTATTTTATTTTGAATAAGCTTATATGAATTGAAATAATTTTTTTATGACAAAACAAAATGTCATAACAATTTGAAATAGATAATTATTCTAATGTCATGACTATTTGATCTAGTTCGGTAAACATATTTACTTTTTGAATTTTTCACTTATTATTTGTCAAAATATTAATAAATTAGTATTATTTTAACCTAAATAAGCTTGTATGAACATAAACACTTGTTTTATAATAGAATAAAAAGTCATAACTATTTGAAATAAATAATTGCTCAAATAATCATAACTATTTGAGCACATTTGATAAATATATTTATTTTTTTAAATCTCTTATTAATTTTTAAAATATTAATAGATTAGTATTACTTTATTCTGTATAAACATATATGAACAAAAACATTTGTTTTATGACAAAACAAAACTTCATAATGAGTTGAAATGGATAATTGTTCAAATAATCATAATTATTTGAACTAGTTAGGTAAATAGAATTGTTTTTTAAATCTCTTACTTATTAATTTTTGAAATATTAATAAATTCATTTTAGTTTATTCCAAATAAGCTAGTATGAATTCAAAAAAACTTATTTTATGACAAAACAAAAGGTCATAATGATTTGAAATAGATAATTGTTGATATTGTTTTTAAATATTTAAATTGGTTTGACAAACAAATTTATTTTTTAATTCTCTTAGTTATTAATTTTTGAAATATTATTAGATTAGTATTATTTTATTCTAAATAAACTTGAATGAACAAAAATAATTGTTTTATGATAGAACAAAAGGTAATAACAATTTGAAGTTTACAATTGTTCAAATAGTCATATATTTGAACTAGTTCGGTAAACAAATTTATTTTTTAAATCTCCTACTTATTAATTTTTGAAATATTAATAAATTAGTATTATTTTATTCTAAATAAGCTTCTATGATGAGAAACAATTGTTTTATGACAAAACAAAAGTTCGTAACAATTTGAAATAGATAATTGTTCAAATAGCCATAATTATTTGAATCAATTTGATAAACTAGTTTATTTTTTAAATCTTTAACTTATTAATAAAGTAATATTATTTTATTTTAAATAAGCTTTTATGAACTGAAACAATTGTTTTATAATAAACAAAATGTCATATTTATTCTAAATAGATAATTTTTTAAATAGTCATGACCATTTAGACTGATTCGGTAAATAGATTTATTTTTTTAAATTCCTTGTTATCAAATTTTTGAATGTTAATAAATTGGTATTCTTTTATTTCAAATAAGCATGTATGAACTAAAACAATTATTTTATGACTAAACAAAAGGTTAGAATGATTTGAAATAGATAATTTTTCAATAGTCTTAACTATTTAAATTGGTTTAATAAACACATTTATTTTTTAAATCTCTTATTATTTTTCATAATATTATTAATTTAGCAATATTTTACCAAATAAGCTTGTATGAACAAAAGCAATTATCTTATAACAAAACAAAGATCATAACAATTTGAGATTAATAATTATTCAAATAGTCAAAACTATTTGAACTGGTTTGATAAACAGATTTAACTTTTAAATCTCTTATTAATTTTTGAAATATTAATAAATTAGTACTATTTTATTATGAGTAATTTTGTATGAATAGAAACAATCATTTTACGATAAAACAAAATGTCATAGTGAGTTGAAATAGATAATAATTCAAATAGACATGACTATTTGAACTTGTTCGATAAATAGATTTATTTTTTAAAATCTTCAATTTATTAATTTTTAGAATATTAATAAATTAGTATTGTTTTATTTTAAATAAAATTGTGTGGATAGAAACAATTGTTTTATGACAAAACAAAAGATCATAATGATTTGAAATAAATAATTGTTTAAAGCATCATAACTATTTAAACTCGCTCGGTAAATAGATTTATTTTTTAAATCTTATACTTATTAGTTTTTCGAATTTTAATAAATTAGTATTCTTTTATTCTGAATAAACTTTTATGAATAGAAACAATTAGTTTATGACAAAACAAAAAAGGTCATAACAATTCAGAATAGATAATTGTTTAAATAGTCATAACTATTAGAACGTGTTCAAAAAACATATTTATTTTTTAAATTTTTACTTATTAATTTTTGAAATATTAATAAATTTATATTATTTTATTCAAAACAAGTTTGCATGAATAGAACCAATTGTTTAATGACAAAACATAAGGTCATAATGTTTTGAAATAAATAATTATTTACATAGTCAAAATTATTTGAATATATTCAGTAAACAGATTAATCTTTTAATTCTCTTACTTATTAATTTTCAAAATAATAATAAATTAGTATTGTTTTCTTTCAAATAAGCTTATATGAATTGAAACAATTGTTTTATTACAAAACAAAACGGTCACAATGATTTGAAATAGATAATTATTCAAATACTCTTAAATATTTGAACTTGTTCGATAAACATATTTATTTTTTAAATCTTTTATTTAATATTTTTCAAAATATTAATAAATTAATATTATTTTAATATTAATAAGCTTGTATGAATATAAATAATTGTTTTATGACAAAACAAAATGTCATAACAATTTGAAATAAATAAATGTTCAAATAGTCATAAAGATTTGAACTTGTTTAGTAAATAGATTTATTTTTTAAATTTTGTACTTCTTAATTGTCTTAATATTAATAAATTTATATTATTTTACTCAAAATAAGCTTGCATGAATAGAAAAGATCATTTTATGACAAAACAAAATGTTATAGCAATTTCAAATAGATAACTTTTCAAATAGTCATAATTATTTAAACTTGTTCATTAACCAAAATGATTTTTTTATGACAAAACAAAAGGTCATAATGATTTGAAATAGATAATTATTCAAATAGTCATGACTATTTGATCTAGTATGGTAATCATATTTATTTTTTAATTTTTTCACTTATCAATTATTGAAATATTAATAAATTAGTATCATTTTAATCCAAATAAGCTTGTATGAATAGAAACTATTATTTTATAATAGAACAAAAAGTTATAACAATTTGAAATAAATAATTGCTCAAATAGTCATAACTATTTGAACTGGTTTGATAAACAGAATTATTTTTTAAGTCTTTTATTAATTTTTGAAATATTAATAGATTGGTATTATTTTATTCCAAAAAACCATATATGAACAAAAACATTTTTTTTTATGACAAAATGAAAGGCTATAGTGATTTGAAATAAAATAATTCTAATTTATTAACATTCAAAAAATTAATAAGCAAGAAATTAAAAAAATAAATTTGTTTACCGAACAAGCTCACATAGTTATGATTATTTGAATAATTATCTATCTAAAATCATTATGACCTTTTTAATTTATCATAAAACAAATGTTTTAGATCATAAAAGCTTATCCCAAATAAAATAATATTACTTTATTAATATTTTAAAAATTGGTAAGTTAAAGATTTAAAACATAAATCAGTTTATCGAATCAGTTAAAATAATTATGGCCATTTGAACATTTATCTATTTCAAATCATTATAAACTTTTTGTTTTGTAATAAAACAATTTTTTTTCATCATACTAGCCTATTCGTAATAAAATAATATTAATTTATTAATATTTCAAAAATTAATAAGTATGAGATTTAAAAAATAAATTTGTTTACTGAACTAATTCAAATAGTTATGACTATTTGCATTGCAATCTCTTATAACCTTTTGTTCTATTGTAAAACAATTATTTCTGTTCATACAAGTTTATTCAGAATAAAATAATACTAATGTAATAATATTTTGAAATTTAATAAGTAATAGATTTAAAAAATAATTTTTTTTGCTAAACCAGTTCAAATAGTTAATGCTATATGAACAATTCTTTATTTTAAATTGTTATGACATTTTGTTTTATCATAAAATAATTTTTTTTAGTTCTTGCTAACTTATTCATAATAAAATTTAAAAATTTATTAATATTTCAAAAATTAATCAATAAGAGATTTAATAAATAATTTTGTTTGATGAACCAGTTGAAATAATTATAACTATTTGAACAATTATCTATTTCAAATCGTTATAACCTTTTGTTTTGTCATAAAACAAATATTTTTGTTCAAATAAGTTTGTTTGAGATAAAATAATATTAATTTATTAATATTTTAAAAATTAATAAAAGAATTAAAAAATCTGTTTAATTAGTTATAACTATTTAAATAATTATTTTATTTCAAATCGTTATGACTATTTGTTTTGTCGTAAAATAATTATTTTTACTCATACTGTCTTATTCAAAATAAAGTAATGCTAATTTATTAATATTCTAAAAGTTAATAAGTAATGAATTTAAAAACAGAATCTTTTGGCCTAACCAATGTAAATAGTTATGACAGTTTGAACAATTATTTATTTCAAATTGTTATAACCATTTGTTTTATCACAAAACAATTATTTCTATTTGTACAAGCTTATTTGAAATAACATAATTTTAATTTATTAATATTCTACAAATTAATAAGAGATTTAAAAAATGAAACTATTCACTGAATAAGTTGAAATAGTTATGATTATTTGAACAATTATCTATTTTAAATCACTATAACCTTTTGTTTTGTCATAGAACAATTTATTCTATTCATAAAAGCTTATTTCAAATAAAATAATACAAATTTGTTAATATTCAAAAATTAATAAGTAACAAATTTAGAAAATAAATCTGTTTATGGAATAAGTTTAAATAGTTATGACTATTTGAACAATTATTTATTTTAAATTGTTATGACTTTTGTTTTGTCATAAAACAATTGTTTCTATTCATACAAGCTTATTCGAATTAAAATAATATTAATTTATTAATATTTAGATAATTAATAAGTAAAATATTTTAAAAATAAATATGTTTACCGAACAAGTCAAATAGTCATAACTATTTGAATAACTATCTACTTCAAATTGTTATAACATTTTGTTTCATTATAAAACAATTGTATCACTTCATATAGGCTTATTTGAAATAAAATAATACTAATTTATTAATATTTTAAAAATTAATGGGCAAGAGATTTAAAAAATAAATATGTTTATCGAATAAGTTCAAATAGTTATGACTATTTGGACAATTGTTTATTTCAAATCGTTATGACCTTTTGTTTTGTCATAAAACAATTGTTTTTGTTCATATAAGCTTATTTTGAATAAAATAATATAAATTTATTAATATTCCAAATTTTGTTAAGTAGAAATTTAAAAATAAATCTATTTTTTGGTACGTTCAAATAGTTATGACTATTTGAACAATTATCTATTTCAAATATTTGTGACCTTTTGTTTTGTCATAAACCAATTGTTTCTACTCATACAAGCTAATTCGAAATAAAATAATATAATTTATTAATATTTCAAAAATTAATATGCAAAAGATTTAAGAAATAAATTTGTTTATCGAGTAAGCCCAAATAGTTATGACTGTTTGAATAATTATTTATTTCAAATAGTTATGATTTTTTGTTTTTTCATAAAACAATTGTTTCCATTCATACAAATTTATTTGAAATAAAATAATACTAATTTATTAATATTTTGAAAATTAATAGGTAGGAGATTTAAAAAATAAATTTGTTTACCAAACAAGTTCAAATAGTCATGTCAATTTGAATAATTATCTATTTCAAATCATTATAACCTTTTGTTTTGTCATAAAACAATTGTTTCTATTCATACCGAATTATTTAGAATAAAATAATACTAATATTTTGAAAATTAATAAGAGATTTAAAAACTAAATCTGTTTACCGAATTAATTCAAATAGTTATGACTATTTAAATGATTATCTATATCAAATCATTATGATCTTTATTTTGTCATAGAACAATTGTTTTTTTTCCATATAAACTTATTCGAATTAAGATAATATTAATTTAATAATAAAAAATAAATGTGTTTTGTTGAACCAATTCAAATAGTTAAGACTATTAGAACAATTATCTATTTTAAATTGTTCTAACCTTTTGTCTAGTCATAAAACAATTATTTTAGTTCATACTAACTTATTTGGAATAAAAAATATTAATTTATTAACATTAGAAAAATTAATAAGAGACTTAAAAAAATAAATCTATTTACCGAACAAGCTCAAATAGATATGACTATTTAAATAATTATTTATTTAAAATTATTATGACCTTTTGTTTTGTTATAAAACAATTGTTTCAGTTCATAAAAACTTATCTAAAATAAAATAATACTACTTTATTAATATTTCAAAAATTATTAAGAAAGAGATTTAAAAACTAAAGTTGTTTTTTGAATAAGTTCAAATAGTTACAATTATATGAACAAATATCAATTTTAAATCATTATGATCTTTGTTTTGTCATAAAAAAATGTTTCTAATCATACAAGCTTATTTGGATAAAAATAATACTAATTTAATAATATTTCAAAATATAATAAGTAAGAGATTTAAAAAATAAATTTGTTTGCCAAATTAGTTCAAATGGTTAAGACTATTAGAATAATTATCTATTTCAAATCGTTCTAACCTTTTGTTTAGTTATAAAATAATTGTCTCAGTTCATATAAGCTTATTCGAAATCAAATACTACTAATTTATTAACATTTTAAAAATTAATAAGCAAGAGATTTGAAAAATAAATCCATTCATCGAACAAGTTCAAATAGTTATGATTATTTGAATAATTATCCATTTAAAATCGTTAAGAACTTTTGATTTATCATAAAACAATTGTTTCAATTCATGAAAGCTTATCCAAAATAAATAATACTATTTTATTAATATTTCAAAAATTAATAAGTAAGAGATTTAAAAAATAGAATAAAATAATACTAATCTATTGATATTTCAAAAATCAATAAGAGATTTAAAAAATAAATCTATTTATCAAACTAGTTAAATAGTTATGACTACTTGAGCAATTATTTATTTCAAATCGTTACAACTTTTTGTTCTGTTATAAAACAATAGTTTCTATTCATGCAAGCACATTCGAATTAAAATAAAATTAATTTATTAATATTTTGATAATTAATAAGTAAAAAATTTTAAAAATAAATATGTTTATTGAACTAGATCAAATAGTCATGGCTATTTGAATAATTATCTATTTCAAATCATTATGACATTTTGCTTTGTCACAAAAAATTATTTCAGTTCATCTGAGCTTACTTAAAATAACATAATACTAAGTTATTAATATTCCAAAATTTAATAATTAAGAGATTTAAAAAATGAATCTATTTATCGAACAACTTTAAATAATTATGACTATTTAAATAATTATCTATTTGAAATCAGTGTAACCTTTTTGTTTTTTAATAAAATGATTTTTTCTATTCATACAAGCTTATTTCGATTGAAATAATACAAATTTATTAATATTAAGATAACTAATAAGTAAAAGATTTTAAAAATAAATATGTTTACTGAATAAGTTCAAATATTTATGACTATTTAAACATTTATTTATTTCAAATTGTTATGACTATTTGTTTAGTCATAAAATAATTGTTCTTCGTACATGCATATAAGGATTAAAATAATATTAATTTATTAATATTTTGACAATTAATAAGTAAAAAATTTTAAAAATAAATACATTTACAGAACAAGTTTAAATAGTAATGACTATTGGACTAATTATTTATTCAAATCATTATGACCTTTTGTTTTATAATAAAACAATTGTTTCAGTTCATATAAGCTTATTTGAAATAAAATAATACTAATTTATTAATATTCCAAAAATTAATGAGTAAGAGAATTAAAAAATGAATCTGTTTGCTGAACATATTCAAATAGTTATGGTTATCTATACAATTATCTATTTCAAAACATTATAACCTTTTGTTTTGTCATAAAACAATTGGTTCTATTCATGTGAGCTAATTTCGAATAAAATAATATAAATTTATTAATATTCCAAAAATTCATAAGTAAAAATTAAAAAAATAAATATGTTTTCTAAATACGTTCAAATAGTTATGACTATTTGAACAATTATCTATTTCAAATCATTATGACCCTTTGTTTTGTCATAAACCAAATTTTTTTTGTTTATAAAAGCTTATTTGAAATAAAATAATTATAATTTATTAAAATTTCAAAAATTAATAAGCAAAATATTTAAAAAATAAATCTATTTATCGAGTGAGTTCAAATAGTTATGATTATTTGAACAATTATTTATTTCAAATCATTATGATATTTTGTTTTGTCATAAAACAATTGTTTCCATTTATACAAGTTTATTCCTAATAAAATAATACTAATTTATTAATATTTTAAAATTAATAAGTTGGAGATTTAAAAAATAAATCTGTTTACCAAACAAGTTCAAATAGTCATAACCATTTGAACTATGATCTATTTCAAATCATTATGATATTTTGTTTTGTTGTAAAATAATTGTTTCTATTCATATAAAATTATTCAAAACAAAATAATACTAATTTATTAATATTTCAAAATTTAATAAGACATTTAAAAACTAAATCTGTTTCTCGAACTAGTTCAAATAATTATGACTATTTGAACAATTATCTATCTCAAATTGTTATGATCTTTTTTTTATCTTAAAACAATTGTTTCTGCTCATACAAGCTTATTCAAAGTAAAATATTGCAAAATTAATAATATTTTAAAAATTAATAAGTAAGAGGTTTAAAAAATAAATGTGTTTGCTGAACCAATTTAAATAGTTAAGGCTATTAGAAACAATTATCTATCTCAAATTTTTATGATCTTTGTTTTATCTTAAAACAATTGTTTCTGCTCATACAAGCTTATTCAAAGTAAAATATTACAAAATTAATAATATTTTAAAAATTAATAAGTAAGAGGTTTAAAAAATAAATGTGTTGGTTGAACCAATTTAAATAGTTAAGACTATTAGAACAATTATCTATTTCAAATTGTTTTGACCTTTTGTTTAGTCATAAAATAATTGTTTCAGTTCATATGTGCCTGTTTGAAATAAAATAATACTACTTTATTAACATTCAAAAAATTAATAAACAAGAAATTTAAAAAAATAATTTTGTTTGCCAAACAAGTTCAAATAATTATGACTATATGAACAATTATCTATTTAAAATAAATATGACCTTCTGTTTTATCATAAAACAATTGTTTCAATTCATAAAAACTTATCTAAAATAAAATAATATTACTTTATTAATATTTCAAAAATTGATATGTTAGAGATTTAAAAGGTAAGTTAGTTTATTGAATCCGTTCAAATAATTATGGCTATTTGGGCAATTATGTTTTTCAAATTGTTATGAACTTTTGTTTCATCATAAAATAATTGCTTTTCATCATACAAGCCTATTCAGAATAAAATAATACTAATTTATTAATATTTCAATAGTTAATAAGTAGGAGATTTAAAAAATAAATCTGCTTATGGAACCAGTTCTTATTTGAACAATTATCTATTTTAAATCATTATAACTTTTTATTCTGTTAAAAACTAATTGTTGTAGTTCATATAAGCTTCTTCGAAATAAAATAATACTAATTTAATAATATTCAAAAAATTGATAACTAAGATATTTAAAAAATAAATCTGTTTGCTGAAACAGTTCAAATAGTTAAAACTATATGAACAACTATTTATTTCAAATCGTTATGACCTTTTGTTTGGTCATATAACAATTGTTTTTGAATATTCAACCTTATTTAGAATAAAATAATGATAATTTATTAATCTTTCAAAAATTAATAAGTAAGCAATTTAAAAAATAAATCTATTTACCAAACTAGTTCAAATAGTTATGACTATTTGAACAATTGTAAACTTCAAATTGTTATAACCTTTTGTTCTATCATAAAATAATTATTTTTGTTCATACAAGCTTATTTAGAATAAAATAAAACTAATCTAATAATATTTCAAAAATTAATAACTAAGAGAATTAAAAAATAAATTTGTTTACCGAACTAGTTCAAATATTTAAGACTATATAAACAATTATCTATTTCAAATCGTTATGACCTTTTGTTTTGTCATAAAATAAGTTTTTTTTTAGCTCATACTAACTTATTTGGAATAAAATAAAATGAATTTATTAATATTTCAAAAATTAATAAGTAGGAGATTTAAAAAATAATTCTGTTTACGTAACCAGTTCAAATAATTATAACTATTGTAACAATTATCTATTTCAAATCGTTATGACATTTTTTTGTCATAAAACAAATGTTTTTGTTCATATAAGTTTGTTCATAATATGGTAATACTATTCTATTAATATTTCAAAAAATAATAAGAGATTTAAAAAATATATCTATTTATCAAACTAGTTCAAATAGTTATGACTACTCAAGCAATTATTTATTTCAAATTATTATGAGTTTTTGTTCTATTTTAAAACAATTGTTTTTATCTATACAAGCTTATTCAAATTAAAATAATACTAATTTATTAATATTTTGACAATTAATAAGTAGAAAATTTAAAAAATAAATCTATTTTCCAAACTAGAACAAGTAATCATGACTATTTGAATAATTATCTATTTCAAATTGATATGATCTTTTGTTTGTCATAAAAGAATTGATTGAGCTCATATAAGTTTAGTTGAAATAAAACAATAATAATTTATTAATAATCTAAAAATTAATAATAAGGAGATTTAAAAAATGAATCTGTTTATTTAACAAGTTTAAATATTTATGACTATTTTAACAATTATCTATTTAAAATCGCTATAACCTTTTGTTTTATCATAAAATAATTTTTTCTATTCATACAAGCTTATTTTGAATAAAATAATACAAATTTATTAATAGTAAGATAGTTAATAAGTAAAAGATTTTAAAAAATGAATTTGTTTACTAAACAAGTTTAAATCATGATGACTATTCGAGAAATTATTTATTTCAACTTATTATGACTTTTTGTTTTGACATAAAGCAATTGTTTCTATTCATACAAGTTTATTCGGATTAAAATAATATTAATTTATTAATATTTTGATAATTAATAAGTAAAAGATTTTAAAAAATAAATATGTTTACCAAACAAGTTCAAATAGTCATGACTATTTGAATAATAATCAATTTCAAATCATTTTAATCTTTTTTTTTGTAATAAAACAATTGTTTTTAGTTCATATAAGCTTATTTGAAGTAAAATAGTATTACTTTATTAATATTCCAAAAATTAATGAGTAACAAAATTTTAAAAAAAAATTTGTTTACTGAATAAGTTTAAATAGTTGACTATTTGAATAATTATTTATTTCAAAACATTAGGACATTTTGTTTTGTCATAAAACAATTGGTTCTAGTCATGCAAGTTTATTTTGAATAAAATAGCTTAAATTTATTAATATTCAAAAAATTAATAAGTAAAAATTTAAAAAATAAATCTACTTGCTAAACACGTTCAAATAGTTATGACTATTTGAACAATTATATATTTCAAATCATTATGACCTTTTTTTTTGTCATAAAATAATTGGTTATGTTCATGCAAGTTTATTTCAAATAAAATAATTTAAATTTATTAATATTCAAAAATTAAAAAATAAATTTGTTTTCTAAACACATTCAAATAATTATAACTATTTAAGCAATGATATATTTCAAATCGTTATAACCTTTTGTTTTGTCATAAACCAATTGTTTCTATGCATAAAAGCATATTTAGAATAAAATAATACTAATTTATTAAAATTCTAAAAATTAATAAGTAAAAGATTTGAAAAATAAATTTGTTTACCGAGCGAGTTTGAATAGTTATGACTATTTAAACAATTATTTATTTCAAATCATTATGATTTTTTTTTCATAAAATAATTGTTTCTGTTCATACAAATTTATTCAAAATAAAATAATACTAATTTACTAATATTCTAAAAATTAATAAGTTGGAGATTTAAAAAATAAATTTGTTTACCAAACAAGTTCAAATAGTCTTGTCCCTTTAAACTATTATCTATTTCAATTCATTATGACATTTTATTTTGTTGTAAAACAATTTTTTTATTCAAACAAAATTATTTAGAATAAATGATACTAGTTTATTAATATTTCAAAAATTAATAAGAGATTTAAAAACTAAATCTGTTTACCAAACAAGTTCAAATAGCTATGACTATTTAGACAATTATCCATCTCAAATTGTTATGATCTTTTTTTGGTCATAAAATAATTGTTTCTATTCATACAAGTTTATTCGAAGTAAAATATTGCTAAACTAATAATTTTCTAAAAATTAATAAGAAAAAGATTTAAAAAATAAATGTTTTTGCCGAACAAGTTCAAATAATTAAGACTATTAGAATAATTATCTATTTCAAATCATTCTGACTTTTTCTTTAGTCATAAAATAATTGTTTCAGTTCATACATGCTTATTCAAAATAAAATAATATTATTGTATTAACATTCAAAAAATTAATAAGCAAGAATGTAAAAAAAATAAATATGTTTACAGAACAAGTTCAAATAGTTATGACTATTTGAACAATTATCTATTTAAAAGCATTATGAGCTTTTATTTTATTCTAAAACAATTATTTCAGATAAAAAAACTTATCCAAAATAAAATAATATTACTTTATTAATATTTTGAAAATTGAAAAATTCGTGATTTAAAAAATAAATAAGTTTATCGAATCAGTTCAACTAATAATGACCATTTGAACAATTATCTATTTCAAAATGTTATAAACTTTTGTTTTATCTTAAAACAATTTTTTTTCATCATAAAAGCCTATTCAAAATAAAATAAAATAATACTAATTTATTAATATTTCAAAAATTAATACGTAGGTGATTTAAAATATAAATATGCTTACTAAACCAATTTAAATTGTTATAACTATTTGAGCAATTATATATTTCAAATCGTTATAACTTTTGTTTTGCCATAAAACAATTATTTATGTTCATACAAGTTTATTCAAAATAAAATAATATAAATCTAATAATATTATGAAAATTAATAACTAAGAGATTTAAAAAATAAATTTATTTGCTAAACCAATTCAAATAGTTAAGGCTATATGAATAATTATCTATTTCAAATTGTTATGACTTTTTGTTTTGTCGTAAAACAAATATTTTTGTCTGTATATGTTTGTTCAAAATAAAATAATATTAATTTATTAATATTTTAAAAATTAATAAGAGATTTAAAAAATATATTTGTTTACCAAACTAGTTCAATTAGTTATAACAATTTGAACAATTATTTATTTCAAATTGTTTGACCATTTGTTTTGTCATAGAATAGTTGTTTCTATTGATACAATACTATTCAAAAGAAAGTAATGCTAATTTGTTAATATTCTAAAAATTACTAAGTAACAAATTTAAAAAATGAATCTGTTGGCCTGACCAGTACAAATAGTTATAACTATATTAAAAATTATCTATTTTAAATTGTTATGATCTTTCTTTTGTCACAAAACAATTGTTTCTATTCGTATAAGCTGATTTGGAATAACATAATTCTAATTTATTAATATTCCAAAAATTAATAAGTAAGAGATTTAAAAATTGAATCTGTTTATCAAACAAGTTTAAATAGTTATTACTATTTGAACAATTACCTATTTCAAATCACTATAACCTTTTCTTTATCATAAAATAATTTTTTTCTATTCATACAAGTTTATTTCAATACAAAATAATTCAAATTTATTAATATTCAGACAATTAATAAGTAAAAGATTTAAAAAATAAATATATTTATCAAATAAGTTCAAATATAAGTTCAAATAGTTATGACCATTTGAACAATTATTTATTTCAAATTGTTATGACTTTTTGTTTTGGTATAAAACAATTGTTTTTGTTCATACAAGCTTATTTGGATTAAAATAATATTAATTTATTAATATTTTGATAATTATTAAGCAAAAGATTTTAAAAATAAATATGTTTACTAAACTAGTTCAAATATTCATAACTATTTGAATAATTATTTATTTAAGATCATTATGACATTTTGTTTCATCATAAAACAATTCTATCAATTCATATAGGCTCATTCGAAATAAAATAATACTAATTTATTAATATTCCAAAAATTAATAAGTAAAAGATTTAAAATATGAATCTGTTTATAGAACAAGTTCAAATAGTTCTGACTATTTGAACAAATATCTATTTTAAATTATTATGACCTTTTGTTTTGTCATAAAATAATTGGTCAAGCTTATTTCAAATAAAATAATATAAATTTATTAATATTCCAAAAATTAATAAGTAAAAATTAAAAAAAGAAATATGTTTTCTGAACAATTCAAATAGTTATGACTATTTGAACAATTATCTACTTCAAATAGTAATGACCTTTTGTTTTGTCATAAACCAATTGTTTCTGTTCATACAAACATATTCAAAATAAAATAATACTAATTTATTAATATTCCAAAAATTAATGAGTAAAAATTTTTAAAAACAAATATGTTTAAAAATTTTAAAAAATAAATCTATTTTTCAAATAAGTTCAAATAGTTATGACCATTTGAACAAATAACTATCTTAAATCGTAATGATATTTATTTTATTATTAAACAACTGTTTCTTTTCATACAAGCTTATTCGGATTAAAATAATACTAATTTAATTATATTCCAAAAATTAGTAAGTAAGAGATTTAAAAAATAAATGTGTTTGCCAAACTAGTTCAAATAGTTAAGACTATTAGAATAATTACATATTTCAAATCGTTCTGACCTTTTGCTTAGCCATAAAATAATTGTTTCAGTTCATACAAGCTTATTCAAAATAAATTAATATTAATTTATTAACATTTGAAAAATTAAAAAGAAAGAGATATTAAAAATAAATATTTTTACCAAATAAGTTCTTTGAACATTTGTCTAGTTAAAATTGTTATAACTTTTTGATTTATCATAAAACAATTGTTTCAGTTAATACAAGCTTAGACATAATAAAATAATACTACTTTTATTAATATTTCCTAAATTATTAAGTAAGAAATTTAAAAAATGAATCTGTTTACTAAATTGGTTAAAACACTTATGGCCATTTGAACGATTATCTATTACAAATTGTTATGACCTTTTGTTTTGTCATAAAACAATTGTTTTTTATCATGCAAGCTTATTTGAAATAAAATAATACTAATTTATTAATATTTCAAAAATTAATAAGCAACAAATCTAAAAAATAAATTTGTTTATCGAACCAGTTTAAATAGTTATGACTGTCTGTACAATTATTAATCTCAAATTGTTAAAATCATTGTTTTGTCATAAAACAATTGTTTTTGATCATAGAAGCTTATTCGATTAAAAATAATGCTAATTTAATAATATTTCAAAAATTAATAAGTAAGAGATTTAAAAAATAAATGTGTTTGTCGAACAAATTCAAATAGCTAAAACTATTAGACTAATTATCTATTTCAAATTGTTCTGACTTCTTGTTTAATCATAAAATATTTGTTTCATATCTTACAAGCTTATTTGAAATAAAATAATCAAAATTTATTTACATTTCAATAAATTAATAAGCAAAAGCTTTGAAAAAATGAATTTGTCTACCGAACAACCTAAAATAGTTAAAATTTTTTGAATAATTATTTATTTAAAATTGTTATGACCTTTTGTTTTGACATAAAACAATTGTTTCAATTCATAAAAGCTTATCCAAAATAAAATAATACTAATTTCTTAATATTTCCAAAATTAGTAAGCAAGAGTTTAAAAAAATAAATTTGTTTATCAAACAAATTCTAATACTTACAACTATTTAAACAATTGTCTATTTAAAATCATTATGACCTTTTATTCTATCATAAAACAATTATTTTAGTTCATACTAGTTTATTTGAAATAAAATAATACTAATTTATTAATATTCTAAAAATTAATAAGTAAGTGATTTAAAAAGTGAATATGTTTATCGAATCAGTTCAAATAATTATGGCCATTTCAACAATTATCTATTTCAAATCATTATTACCTTTTGTTTGGAATAAAATAATTTTTTTCAATTCATACTAGCTTATTTGGAATAAAACAAAATGAATTTATTAATATTTCAAAAATTAATAAGAGATTTAAAAAATATTTTTATTTACCTAACTAGTTCAGATAATTATGATTATTTGAATAATTATATATTTCAAATTGTTACAACCATTTGTTTTATCATAAAACAAATGTTTTTGTTTATATACGTTTGTTTGGAATAAAATAATACTAATCTATTAATATTTCAAAAATTAATAAGAGATTTAAAAATAAGTCATTTATAAAAAAATCAAATAGTTATGACTATTTAAGCAATTATTTATTTCAAATTATTATGACTTTTTGTTCCGTTATAAAACAATAGTTTCTGTTCATATAAGCTTATTTGGATTAAAATAATACTAATTTATTAATATTTTGACAATTAATAAGTAAAAAATTTCAAAAATAAATTCACTTACTGAACTAGAGCAAATAATCATGACTATTTGAATATTATATAGTTTAGTTCATATAAGCTTATTTGAAATAAAATAATAGTAAGCTATTAATATTCCAAAAAATAATGACTAAGAGATTTAAAAAATGAAACTGTTTGCCAAACAAGTTTAAATAATTAGGACTATTTGAACAATTATTTATTTGAAATCACTATAACCTTTTGTTTTGTCATAAAATGACTTTTTTTTGTTCATACAAGCTTATTGTGAATAAAATAATACAAATTTCTTAATATCAAGACAATTAATAAGTAAAAGATTTAAAAAATAAATCTGTTTACTGAAAAAGTTCAAATCGTTATGACTATTTGAATAATTATTTATTTCAGATCATTATGACTTTTTGTTTTATTATAAAACAATTGTTTTTGTTCATATAAGCTTATTTGGATTAAAATAATATTAATTTATTAATATTTTGATAATTAGTAAGTAAAAGATTTTAAAAAATAAATATATTTATCGAACAAGTTTAAATAGTCATGACTATTTGAATAATTATATATTTCAAATCATTATGACCTTTTGTTTTGTAATAAAATAATTATTTCAGTTCATATAAGTTTATTTGAAATAAAATACTACTAATTTATTAATATTTTGAAAATTAAAGAGTAAGAGAATTAAAAAACAAATCTATTTACTCAACAAGTTCAAATAGTTATGATTATTTGACAAATTATCTATTTCAAAACATTATGACCTTCTGTTTTGTCATAAAACAATTGATTTTGTATATGCAAGCTTAATTCGAATAAAATAATATAAATTTATCAATATTCCAAAAATTGATAAGTAAAAATTTAAAAAATAAATATATTTTATGAACACGTTAAAATAGTTATGACTATTTGAACAATTATCTATTTCAAATTGTTATGACCATTTCTTTTTCATAAACCAATTTGTTCTATTCAAACAAGTTTATTCGAAATAAAATAATAATAATTTATTAATACTCTAAAATTAATAATTAAAATATTTAAAAAATAAATATGTTTACCAAACGAGTTCAAATAGTTACGACTATTTGAACAATTACTTATTTCAAGTTGTTATGATCTTTTGTTTTGTCATGTTAGCTTTTTAGGTGAGATGGTGATTCAAGAAGGGGTGAATTGGATCTCTCCAAATTCTTCCCAAACAATGATTTCAATATAGTTGAATGGAAATTAAAACAATAAGCACTTTTGATGAAAATATAATGCAACCAATAATAATTAATGAACCCAAAATCAAATATAAACAACAATAAATTGAAAGGAGATAGGGATAGAGAAATCAAACACAATGATTTATAGAGGTTCAATCATTCTCCACAAGGCACCTACATCCTATCTTCTTGGTTGTCCACACTAAGGCTTCAATCCACTATTCTTGAATTGAAAATACAACCTATATTTTTTTTTTCTAAGGCTTAAGATAGAAACCTCTACCCTTTGTAGTATTTTACCCAATCTCACTACAAAGCTCTCAAGAGGATACCTTACCTCTTGTTCTCTTCCACCCTTGTATATCAAAGGTAATTTTGCAATAAAAAGAACAACCTCTCTAAGGCAAAGTGTATGCTAAGTTTAAGTGCAAGAAAATGATGAATGAACAACAAATATAATTTGGATACAATAAATACAAAGATATAGACTTTGAAGCTCTAAAAACTCTTGATTATTTAATAGAATGAAAATATGGCTTGTTGGCTCTTGCTCTCTTGATTCATCAATCTTGGTGTGTTGGAGTGCCCAATTTATAGAGAAATTGAAAGAGTAGCCGTTGGGGATGCTTAGGAGAAGAAAATAGCCATTGAAAGCATGA
>NW_019167928.1:0-54381 GCF_002303985.1 Durio zibethinus | reverse complement strand
AAAAAAAAAAGAAATTTATGTTTATTTTTTTTTAAAAAAAACATTTATGAGTAATAGGCTGTTCTGTATTAGTTATAAATTTGGCGTATTTTCCGACGATCTGTGAAGATCCGATTTCATAAATGACAACGACTTAAATTTAAAATTTTTTTTTATCAAAAAAAAACTTTAACAATTCAATCAATTATTTATTATGATAAATTTATGTTTATAAAAAAAAAAAAATAGTCGTTAGAAATGCTTCGTGCACGTGTCATTACCGACTCTTACACTACTCGCACGTATTGGTTTCCATCGTAATCCAATCAATAAGTAAAAACATTTTGTATTTTTCAACCATTTCAACCTAATGTTTTTATAGTAACTATTTCACCCAATTAATCTCAAGAACAAAAAACCAAAAATTTATTTTCTCAAAACCATAAAAATGAAATTAAGAAAATTAAAAAGATAAAGAATGCAAGACATTAATTAATAAAATAATGAAATTAAGTTGATGATTAAGGGTGGATTAAGGAAAAAGGAGATAATGATACATGTTCTGTTTTCTTTCCTTTGCTGTTGTTGAACTCAGTTGAAGAAGCGTATATAGAATATAGTGTGGTTCAGTTCCTCTCCTTCACGCCTTTTCAATTTTTTCTTTCCCTTTCTTTCTCTCTCAAAAATTCTACCTCGCCCTTTTCTAATCAGCCAAATAATCCCTTTCTTTCTCCATACATTGAATGAAAAAATTTTGGGTTTTTTTTTTTTTTAATTTATTCTTATTCTTGTTTGTTGCCTAAGAAACTGCAAGAAACTTCAGGGAAATCATTATTTATTTTTTCAGATTTGAGAGTTTGATTAACTTTTTGACCTTCACTCAACAAAACCATACTTTGTTTAACTTGAATTTTGTTTGAGTTGAGTTTTCAAAGTTTTGAAAGAAAGAAGCAGTTGATTTTGAACTTTTAATTTTTGCATTTTCTTGCTGTTTTTTCCTCCGTTTCCTAGGCAGCCAAGCGGAGGGCTTATAATAATAATAATAAAAAAGGTTAAAGTGAGAATGCTGGGGACTGGTTTGCAATTCGGGACAGTTAGAGGAGAGGATGGGTTTTACATTCCAGTAAAAGCTAGAAAAAATCAAAACCAAAAACAACAGCAAAAGCAAAAGCAGAAACAAGAAGTTTTTAAGGAAGATAATGAGAAAAGTAATAGTAAATCATCAGCATCATCTGCAAAGAGCAAGGCTTTAGCTTCTGATGATAATAAGAACAAGAATCATAAGGAGACTTTGGTTTCAAGTAATATTCAGGGCTATAAGGAATCGGGGTCTTAAGCAGTAACCTCCAAAGGTTCCTGGAATCGACCAGGCCTTCGGTCCTGGCTCAATATTTTTCAAAGGTTGATATAGTCTGATGTTCATTTTTTTCATCTGTATGACTTATGATGATTAGCTTTGGTTGCTAAGAATGTTTGGAAAATAGCAAGAAATCTTATTGTTTTTTCTTAAATAATATATAATTACTTTTGTTTATATTGTTTCATATTGACTGAATTGTTTTTTCATCATGTGTAGATGTGTCAACAGTAGAATTTTAGGATAGGGCTTTGTTTGGAATTGGAGAATTTGGGGAAATTCGTTTCTCTGAGCATAGGGTAGATTAGAATCATATGCCTGTTGGTGATTTTTTTTTATTATTATTATTATTTTGATTCAGAATTTTGATTTTTTGTATTGGTGTAGACAACAGTGAGGGGATGGAGGACTTCTGATGTGGAGTTTCAGCCTTACTTTACATTGGGTGATTTATGGGAGTCTTTCAAGGAATGGAGTGCATATGGCGCAGGGGTGCCTTTGGTGCTTGATGGGAGTGATGGTGTTGTTCAGTACTATGTTCCATACTTGTCAGGGATCCAATTATATGGTGAATCTATGCAGGCAAATGCTAAGCCTAGGTACTATTTTCTCTATATCTTGATACATTGATGAAAAATATGCAGTCTGTTTTGCTGTATTTAGAACAGATTTCACCTGGATAAACAAGTTTTGTTTATTTTTCGTTCTTTTTGTTAGATGAAGTTTCATTTTCTCTTCCCATCTCTCTCTTGAACAATACTGTAATTGTTTTAGAAAAGGGGAATGATTACTGTATTTAGCTTCACTATATTGGTTATGCTTTTCACATTGTGGTACATCATCATGCATCTGACGCACAGTAAATAGTGCTATTTCTTCTTTTCCATGTGCAGATTGGTATCTTTCATTGCATTATGCTTATCTTATCATTATGCTATGACTTTATATCATCCATAATCCCATGATCTTACTCTTTTTCTTTCAATGGTTGTTTATCTGTACTTTAGACATTTGCTTGGCTTTCCCATGGAAGAATGGTGTGTCCTTTCTTTTTTTTTTTCTCTCTTTATGATTTTTCAAATGAACATGTACTATTTTGGCAATGCTCATTAGACTGGTGTGGTGGATGGGAGCACATTCTGCTGCACCTTGTCCACACCGTTTAGAAGGTCCCTTTGTAGCTCCAGAACAGGAAACTACTTTATGATGTTGTGTGTTGATCCCATTCTTTGAGACTTGGGTTGTATTGCTTACTTTGTGGTTGTGTCACTATAAAACAGCAGGAAAATTGCTACTGATATTCAGAAAACATGATAAAACTTTTTTAGATAAGTCATTTTGAGCTATCTTCTTCTCTGGAAAATTGTTAATCTTGGTTATTTTTACATTACTCCAAGTAAGGATCTACTTATGTGTTGGTTCATTAAAACCAAAATTCATTTTAATTTGGTCTCAAAAACATTTTTTATTAGTTGTTTACTTAGTGAGAGCAAAATGTAATCAATCAACTCTCAAATGTTGTCCTGTGAATTATGGTTTAGAGAATTTAATTTTTTTTTATTGCATCCCTTGTTGCCTCTTCAGCATTTCATTTATTCAATGCAAATTTATTCATAGTATTAGATGGCTATAGCTTTGGGTCTTGTATATGTGTCTGTTAGTTCCAAAAATGGAAATATGAGGGTTGCTACAATGAATTGACACAGGTGTTTCAGCTGGAGCACATGTATATTGGGCTTGCAAAGCATTTGGTGTGATGGTAATATTGTTAAAGCAAATAACTTCTCCTGATAATCATTAGCCATCCTCTATATGTCTTGGAGCCACATGCTTCACATTTGTTGAAGAATCAGGTAGTTAGACGTGTAGCTTTCTGTCTAGCTCTTGATTCTTTAATGCCAAGAAAACAATTTCCTGGTCTAGAAAAATTTACATCTGCTATATTCTTATAGGAATTTTAAACCCTAATGGGTTTGTCTTTTAGATGATCAATGATCTATAGCATATGCAATTATTCATATTTATGATACTTTAATAAAAATCTTGTACAAGTAATTTCTGTAGCTATAAACATTTTCATTATGATAACATGCGTAGTATTTATCAATAATATTGCTGCTATCAGGTTGTTCTTCCTTTCTCTTCTCTGGTATGTAGGTTATAATGTGTTTTGTTACAACGTGATTGTCTCAATTCTGTGTTTATACTTTGTTGTTTGAATTAGATGGTTTGATTTATTAATTTGTATCGAATTTTACTTGTGTGGTTAGGCTAGCTGGAGAAGAGAGTGATGGTGACTACATCAGAGATTCAAATAGTGATGGAAATAGTGATTATGAAATAGAGAAAGGCATTAAATTTTCTAGAGAACAGCCCAGTCAATATAATTTGGCAAAATAAGATCCCTTTTGGAGTGAGCAGTTTGTCTATAAGCGATGAAAACAGTACACTGCAGGAAGGCTTTTCTAGTGATGATGGTGAAACTGGGAACTCTCAACATCACCTGCTGTTGAGTTTTTTGAGCAGGATACTCCTTATAGTCGTGAACCCTTGGCAGACAAGGCTAGTTATTGTATTTTTATTGTTTAATGGGCAGGTTTCTGGTTTGTTCTCTGCATGAACTCCACTTGTTTTTTTATTGTTATTCTCTTCTACTTTTGTTACAGATATTTGACCTAGCTTGCAAGTATCCTGGTTTGAAGACATTAAGAAGTTGTGACTTACTACCGATCAGTTGGATATCTGCTTGCATGGTAAAATTGTGTGATCTGTATGATCTTTTCCCTTTTGGGGTATTGTAGCAATGTTCATTTTCTTTGATTTTACCTTTGTAGGTATCCCATATACCGAATACCTACAGGTCCTACATTAAAAGATTTGGATGCATGCTTTCTAACTTACCATTTCTTTGCACACCTAGGGAAGGTAAATCAATGATCGTTTTGATTATCTTTATGGTGGATTGGGAAATTCTCTTGTCCCTTGCCTTGCTTCCCATTTTCTTTCTGCTGCTTCGCTTATCTTATTTGTAAACTCGGCCTTGATTTGGTAGTGAAGTAGTGAACTAAATTGATAGATATCTATTAATTATATTGTTTTTTAATGCAGCATTTAAGAAAATGAATATCTACCTTTTGTACCTATAAAGTTTGCTTTTATGATATCATTACAGATATGATTGGTATTGCAGCAATATCTACTAGCTGTTATACCAAATAGTTAACAGTATTGTCTAGTTAAATTTGATTTGTATTCCTCACCCCCATGCATTTGTTGGATCCAGTTCCTTGTCAGCTTGGATAAACTTTTACTCCAGAAGCAAATTGATCACTTTTAGTTGTTAGGTGTCTATCTTTGTTTGGAAAGCTTAAAATGTTAGCATATGAGATTTGAATTGAGGAGATGAATAGGAAGACGGACCATCAACCTGAAAAACATCAAAGATTGATTTCTCCATATAGAAAAGCTGCAAACTCTGATACACACATGTTTATATTTAGTTCTTTTTACCACTATCTTCTTCTTATACTTTTCTTGAGGCTTTTGGTGCATGACATAAGTGTGCATGCATTCTGGTCTTCTAGGGGGGGAAAACATCAAAGTTTGATTTATCCATATAGAAAGGCTGCAAACTCTGATAACACACATGTTTACTTTAAGTTCTTTATCACTTTCGATTAGAAATTCGACCGATATCTTCTTCTCATACTTTTCTAGGGGGGAATAGTTGACCATAATGTTTTTGTGAGGTTAGATTTAGGGATCTTAGGCTGTGGTTAAATTTTCCAGCATCAGTCGATTGGCTTCTGCAAGATGTTCTGCAGTTGTCCAGCCAATTCTAAATTACTAAGTGGCTCTTACATTTTATATTACTGGTAGTGGTCTGTTTTATCTGCTTCAACTTTTTGCAAGTTGATATCTTCTTTGGTATTTGGTAGATGCATTTTGAATCTTGTCTCTTGTCTCTTCATCTGTATGCTTATTTGTATCCTATGATAAAAAGATATGATATAGCGCACAACATATATGATATAGTTTTGGAGGAAATTATTTGATACACTGTCTGTGGAGTATTTTCACTTCACAAGTGGAGTTAATAGGGTGACAAATGTCCTTTTTATTTTAGTTATTATTTTTTTTTAAATATACACTAAGAGGTATGTGTCACTCTGTTAATCCCCCTTGTAGAATTAAAAAACTTCCATTGTAAGATAATTTCTCATAGTTTTGAAGAACTTTTTATTCACTTCCTTGATGCCATTATTGCTGTTATAGCAAAGAATATTGTGAATTGTGATTCCTACTAGATTTGAAATTACGGTTCATACTGCAGTACATGTTTTTGCATGCTTTTTTTTTTTTTTTGAAATAGTTTAAATATTTCTGAAGTCCTTTTAAGTGACCCTTATTTGGCTTTTGTAGGTAGTGAAAGTGGCCATACACCATTTGTAGTATATCCCAATGAAGCTGATGGTATCCCAAAGATTTCGCTACCTGTTTTTGGAATGGCATCTTATAAATTCAAAGGATCCATGTGGACAGAGACTGGCGTGAGGGAGCGCCAACATGCGAATTCCCTTATGCAGGTTGCAGAAAACTGGCTAAGACTGCTTCAGGTCAATCACCCAGATTTTCAGTTTTTTGCCTCGCATGGGATGTACCACTGGTGAAATCAAGGGATAAGTCAGTTGTGTGAATTTCTTCCTTTTTCCATGCTGCAAAAATAATGTCCAAACTTGTATCTTTAATGCGTGTTCGGTCAAACTGAGGTTAACTGCTATAAGTTTTTGGCATGATGATGGCATACCATTTGAGGGAGTTTTGTCTGGACCGGATTTCCTGTTACTTGCAAAGGAATTGAGGTAGTTAACCTTAAGACATTATAATGTGGAAAGGACAAAAGAGAATGATAAAAAAATAATAATAATAAATTTTACGGCATTAGAAAAAGCCTAATCACTGAGTTGGGAGACTCATATATGAAAATGAGTTTTGATGATAGTAGAAAAAGAAATGATAGTAGGAAATAGGGATATTTAACTTGTGATATGATATAACTTACGATAATATAAAAAGGCAATAGAAGATAATGGGTTAGACTTTAATCTTTTGTTAGATTTGTTTACTCTGCTTTAAAGGCATTTTATTTTGGTCTGTATTTAGAACATAAAAGTTTGGTATGGGCTCAGCATAAACATGGAAGTTCGTTCATCCCAACAGCAACACAAAGCACATCCATGAGACACGGCTTAGGTCTCAAGCTAAAACGACAAGCTTTTATATGGTTATTGCTGAGGTGATCATCATTCTATATATGTTCAATATTACTCTTAAGTACATATTGAATGTGGGATTCTCTATACACTTATGTCACGGTAATCCTTAATATAGTAATTTAAAATATGATTCAGTCATATAATATAAAAAAATAATACGTAAAAATATATGAACATGATTTGATTAAAATTTTATAACAATCATATGATAAAATTAAAAAGTATTTCATATTTGTACATCAACATAAATTGTGACATTCAATTTTTAAATAAAATAAAATATAAATATATAAATTATTAATATTTTATATAATATAAACGCACGAATTATTAAAATTGTTAATATTTTTATATGATAACTAATATAGAACTCACACCATCCTATGAGATATATTGGATTCAATATCAATAGCGTCTTGAATCAAATGATATTATATATATGAATCATGGTACAATTAATGAGTGTATAAAAAAAAATAAGAAAGGAAGTCTATATCTCATGCTAGACCATGGGCTTATTTAAATGAACAATGAGAAACTTATTGGAGGATTGACTAGTTTGGACATATTATTCATACAGCCAAGACTTCATAATTCATATTCCTTTCTCCAAATAATGTAAAAAAAAAAAAAAAAAAAAAAAAAAAAAAAAAAAAAAAAAAAAGGAAGAGAAGAAGATAGGGTCATTGGAGGAATTCTATTAGAGAAAAAGACTAATGATTAACTACAAAATCTGACTATATAAATATATCATGATTTTTTAGTTTTTTTAATAAGGTTGATTAATTTTGTCGACCAATTACACTTGATTTTTTTTTTAAACAATTTTGTTGACCTACAAAATTTTAAGAATGAGATACTTTATCTTTTTTTTTTTTTTTCCAATTTTTTACCTTTAAATTTAGTAAAAGTTAAATGGATCCTAAATACAATATTAAAAAATATTTTTATTGAAAGGTTAAAGAGTCAAAAAAGTTTTTGAACAAAAATATAATAATTATTGAAATCTTTATTATTTTGTTACAATCAATTAAGTAATTAAACATCTATTTTTACTAATTAAATATTTAAAAGACGAAAATTGGTTAATCATCAATATTTATTTTCATCTAATCAAAAGTTTATTCGGAGTGAAAATAGTTGTTTAGGGTTCAACAAAGTGAAAATATATATTTAAAGGTTCAACTGAATCGAAATAGAAAATTCAAAACTTAATTAATTACAATAAAATATTAAAGGCTTAAATGAGTATTAAATTTTTTAAAATTTTTTTGACTTTTTTATCTTATTAAAATATACAAATTATAATTAAAAAACTACTTTTAATTTTAAACAAATAGAGTTAAAAAAAAGATTTAGATAAATCTACTTTCAAATTAATGTTTTTTTTCTTTTGTTGCGGTTTAGAAGGAAAGATTTATTTAAGTATAAATTGAAAGTTAAAAGCTTATTTAGACGCAAAACACAAAAAATGGAACTATGATAGAAAAATGAAAAAATTCAAGAGTTTATTTAGCATTTTAGCTATGTTAAAAATTACACCTATTGCGTGAGATAAATTTGATTAATCTTTAAGTAAAACAATAAAATTGAAAGTTATCTCATGTTATGTTTTGCTAAAATAATAAAAAAATTATGAACTTTACTACTTTACTTATATAAATTTTGATACTTTTAATACACCAAAATAAACTTTTAACATATAATTCATATGCAAATAAGACATTAACTTTTAATTTATATTCAAATAAATCCCTAATTTATAATTTATATTTAAATAAGTTCTTAGAATAAATTAATAATTTGTTTGAAATAAATATTTATTTAGATACAAATCGAAATTTAAGCTTATTTAGATAAAATAAAATAAAAAGGCTTATTTTAAAAATAAAATAATTTAAAAAATGTTTTACTATCATTTTTTGTTGGGAATAAGTTTGTAGTTTTGGGTGTTTAATAAAAAAGTCGGAAAAAAAAAGGGGGAAGAAGTATGAAATACTTCTATATTTATACCACATTTAGGTGTTACTAAGTCCTGTGATCTTCGGTTATACTTGGGAGGGTTTCATAACTTGGGTTTGAATCTAATTCTAGAAAAGTATAGGGAGCATCTTATAATTTAAAAACATTTGACTTGAAGGCTTTTTAACCGTATTTATCTTTTAAATCTTTGAGGGTCTATTTAGCAAAATTACCTCCTTTACTTTATGTTTTTTGTCGGGGCAAAAAACAAATGTACTAAGTAATTAATTATTATAAATTAAAACCGTTATTAAAACTTGAAACCCCCTCGCCAAAAGGAAAAAAAAAAATTTGAGACCCGGTGCCGCTTCTCTCAGACGATAAAAAAAAAGCGTATCACGGTATCAATAAACCCGATAAATCGGCGAGAATTAAGAAATTCCTAGAAAATGGTGAGAATAATGAACTAGCCGTTAGGGCCCTAAATTTCAAATCTATTGGTCACTCTCCCCCTTTCTCTCTCTTCATTATACACAAAGCTTCAAACTTTCTCACTTCCCCAAACCCTGAAACTGTCTCTCTCCGTTGCGCTCCTTTCTCTTTTCCTTTCACGGTTTGGATCTGAATCTCAATCAAATAATCTTGATTTCGATCTAGAATTTTGAGTAAGTATGTGAATTTTTTTTTAATTTTTGCTTTTTTGGGGTAATATTTGAGTTGAAAATGGAAAATAATTGAAGGAAGTGAACTTTCCTTTTACGAAATTACTTTGCTGTTCACTTATAAACTGAATTAAGTTAAAATTATCATGAAAACGCTTCTATTTTTAGAGATAATTAAAAAGAATTTTTTATGCTAGAAAATATGCTATTAGGTGAGATTTTTTTTTTTTTGGAATTTTTATTTCATCGTCTAAGTCGCTAGAGAAACCTTAAATTTTCCTTTGGTTTTTACCTAATTTTGTTGCTAAAATAGTAATAAGAATGAAAGGTGTGGCTTTTTGGCTTCTTTATTCTCATAATATTTTCTATTTCACTTACTTTTTTTCAACTGATTTATACGTACTGCGAAGGATTTGAAATTTTCAAAAGTGACTCTTTTTTTTTTTTTCAGCTTCTTCGACAACTAATCTTTGGAATAACTGGGAATTTTGAAGTTCTATATATTTACATTTGTTCTTAGATTTGTCCTTAATTTGGTAAATGACTAAATGTTCTTCAATTCTTGGCCTTGTAAATTTGCCAAAAATTATCTTTTTGTATATAATTTTCTAATTGTATATGATGTTTATAATTCACAGTTCTTAGGCCCAGGAGAGAGAGGGTTCTAACTTGTGACTGCATTTCTTCTGGTCTTGTCAATTTTCAAGAACACAAAGGAACTAAAAAAAGATGATGACAGTTAGAACTCCGGGAACCCCAGCCAGTAAGATAGACAGGACACCAGTAACAACCCCTGGAGGCCCAAAATCAAAGGAAGAGAAGATTGTAGTTACTGTAAGGTTAAGGCCTTTAAGTAAAAGGGAACAACAAGCCAAAGATCAAGTAGCATGGGATTGTGTCGATGATCACACCATTGTTTCTAAGCATCCTTCTCAAGAACGCACAGCTCAGCCATCTTCTTTCACATTCGGTAACTTAACTACATATTTGTTATACAGTTGGTTTTACGTTTCATGCAAATTTGATGTTTGGGGTTATTCTTTTGTTTGCTCAGACAAAGTTTTTGGACCTTCATGCTTAACTGAAACGGTGTACGAAGAAGTGAAGAATGTTGCTTTGTCAGCTTTGGTTGGCATAAATGGTACTTCTTGGTGTTATCTTTTCTACTTACTACTTTTTTTAAGCCTGTTTATTAATATTTGGTTTCCTTTACCGAACACTTGAATTATGTAATTTCTGGCACAGCTACTATATTTGCATATGGCCAAACCAGCAGTGGGAAGACATTCACAATGAGAGGAATAACAGAAAAGGCTGTTAATGACATCTACCAGCATATAATGAATGTGAGACTGAGCTTCCCTTAATTATTTTTGTTGCCCATAATTTGGTTTGGATTTATTTGAGCAATATCAAACATTGCAATAAGATGGTTGGGATTTTTCCTAATTGTGTTATTCTTTATTTGAAATTGTTGCAGACACCGGAGAGAGATTTTACTATTAAAATTTCAGGATTAGAAATTTATAATGAGAATGTAAGGGACCTGTTAAATTCAGAATCTGGCCGCAATCTCAAGCTTCTAGATGATCCGGAAGTAATGACTTCTTTTAAATTAACTTCTTTTCGCAGGAATGAAGCACTTATGCTTTCAATCCTCCTCTTTCTTTCATTCACTTGATTTTGTTTGTTTAATCTCTGCTTGCAGAAAGGTACTGTGGTTGAGAAGTTGGTGGAAGAAACAGTTAGCAATGATCAGCATTTAAGAGATCTAATTAGCATTTGTGAGGGTAATTGACGAAGCTATTGGTTTGAGTTATCAAAGCTTTCTCCCTCCTCTTCTAAACGTGAGGCTAATTGTTTTTCTGTCATTTTGTAGCTCAAAGGCAAGTTGGTGAAACTGCCTTAAATGATACTAGCTCACGGTCGCACCAAATAATAAGGCTGGTATGAATGATGATTTCTGCTGGTTTTGTTAACATACTCAATGCCTAAAGGAAGCTAACTCATAAATTCTTTTGGCTAACAATGTAGACAATTCAAAGTACTCTACGTGAAAATTCTGATTGTGTGAGATCATTTGTTGCAAGCCTGGTAAGAATGATCTTATCCTTTCTCTACCTTATCCAATAAAAAGAAAAAAATATATATGAGCTTTACAATCCACCCTTGTTTTAGTAGTTGTTAGATAGAAAGTCAAGGTTCAGGTTTTACTTGGCCTCCCCATCTTATCCAAATGTACCAAAAAAAGATTTATGAATTCTTGTTCCTGATGACAAAATGTTGGGATCAACACTTCCAGAACTTTGTGGATCTAGCTGGCAGTGAAAGAGCTTCACAAACACATGCTGATGGTGCAAGGCTCAGGGAAGGCTGTCATATTAACCTTAGTTTGATGACTCTGACAACTGTAATCAGAAAACTAAGGTCAGAATGTATCCTAACATATTTGCTGTTCTTCTATCATTATATTTCTTGAATTTTGTTCCTTCATATGTCTTGAAACTTTTAACTGCGCTCTGGAATAAAGTCTTCCTATGATGAATGGGAGAAAAATAATGTAACGAACATGAAAAAATACATATTTAAACATTGGATGGTCAACTACATCAACTTTTTAACTCACCTTGCATCTAGAGAAACTAATATCGTGATGTCTCTAAATGTCACAACTTCTATACCTGGCTATAAAATCAATACTTCAATAAATTAGCTGAAAGACCCCACCTTCTTAAGCTAATCTTGTTGTCATAATTTGTGCAGAAGTAAAACTTCTTAAATATACTCTTAAATAGGTGCCCATTAGAACTTTTGATTAACTTCTAGTTGATTTTGTCCCTTTGTGTTGGTGAACTATTTCTCTTTGCAGTGTTGGAAAAAGAAGTGGTCATATACCATATAGAGACTCGAAGCTTACTCGTATATTGCAGCATTCTCTCGGTGGAAATGCACGTACTGCCATCATATGTACTTTGAGTCCAGCACTAAGTCATTTTGAACAATCTCGTAATACTCTCTTCTTTGCCACCCGGGCAAAGGAAGTGACAAATAATGCACAAGTCAATATGGTACTTATTTTTCCGTTTCTGCTTTAAGAGATTGACAAGGATTTCCAAATGCATGAATTTCAAAATGAAGTAACATGAATTTCGTTTCTCTTTTGAAAACATTATTAGGTTGTTTCAGATAAGCAGCTAGTCAAACATCTGCAGAAGGAAGTAGCCAGGCTAGAAGCAGAGCTCCGCACCCCTGATCCATCTAGGGAAAAAGACTTAAAAATACAAGAGGTAATAAGCTATTGAAGATTGACTTCATTCGGAATCATTTTATACTGCAAATGAAACCATAAGTAATCACATTTTCTGTTTTTGCTTTCTAGATGGAAATGGAGATTGAAGAATTGAAGCGCCAAAGAGATATGGCACAATCTCAAGTGGATGAGTTACGCAGAAAACTTCAGGAGGATCAGCAGGTTCACTCTCCGTCCTTTCTTATCACTTCCTCTGTCCTTTCACTCTATTTCTTGATTAATTTCTACTTACTTTTTCATGTTTGTCTAATACACTATCCAGATCTCAAACCCACTTGAATCACAACGTCCATCAGTGAAGAAGTGTCTGTCTTATTCTGCTGTGTTGTCTCCAAAATTTGATGGGAAGAAGCTAGGCCGGAATGATAAAACAAGAAACACAATGTTAAGGCAGTCTATGAGGCAATCATCAACTGCTCCTTTCACACTTATGCATGAAATTCGTAAACTTGAACACCTTCAAGAGCAGCTTGGAGAAGAAGCAAATCGAGCTTTGGAAGTACTTCAAAAAGAGGTGGCTTGTCATAGACTAGGTAATCAAGATGCGGCTGAGACAATTGCCAAGCTGCAGGCAGAAATAAGGGAGATGCGTGCTGTCCGGTCAATTACAAAGGAGGTTGAAGTTGGAACTGCTATAGCTCTTAACAAAAGTGTTAGTGCTAACCTCAAGGAAGAGATAACCAGACTTCATTCACAAGGTAGCACAATAGCTAACCTTGAGGAGCAGTTAGAGAATGTTCAGAAGTCAATAGACAAATTAGTAATGTCTCTTCCAAGCAATGATCAAGATTCCAACTGTGAAGCAACCCCCAAAACTAAGAATCAGTCTAAAAAGAAGAAGTTGCTCCCTTTAACTTCTAGTAATGTTGCAAATCGGCAAAATTTTATAAAATCTCCATGCTCACCTCTATCAACCTCTCCACAAATTGTGGAGCCTGAGAATGAAGAAAATAGACCTCCAGAGGATGATGACATTGCCTGCAAGGAGACATTCCCAGAGTCCGAGAAAGAAACACCTGTGAAGAGTGAAGAGGGTCGAGATGTCTTGTCGAAGGAAGGCACTCCAGGATATAGACGTTCAAGTTCAGTTAACATGAAGAAAATGCAGAAGATGTTTCAGAATGCGGCTGAAGAGAATGTAAGAAGCATAAGAGCATACGTAACAGAACTGAAAGAGCGTGTTGCTAAACTGCAATACCAGAAGCAGCTACTTGTTTGTCAGGTAAAATAATTGCCTCTGCCCTTTCTATAGGATTTATCTTGCTTTTTTCCCATTTATAGGGGATTTATTTAGTATTTGACTTGCTTTTAGGTGCTTGAGCTGGAAGTAAATGAAGCAGCTGGATACAATATAGAGGACGATGAGAGTGCAATTGAACCAGAGGAACCCCAAGTCGCATGGCATATAACCTTCAGGGAGCAAAGGCAGCAGATCATTGAGTTATGGGATGTCTGCTATGTCTCCATCATTCATAGGACACAGTTCTATTTGTTATTTAGGGGCGATCCGGCCGACGAAATATACATGGAAGTGGAGCTTAGGCGTTTAAATTGGCTGCAGCAGCATTTTACAGAACTTGGAAATGCAAGCCCAGCTCTAGTAGGAGATGAACCCACAGTGTCGTTGTCATCAAGGTTCTCTCTCTCATTCTTTCTTTCTCTCAAACAAACAACACACAGTCCTTGGAACGTTTTGAAGTTGCACATCTCTTGTTGCTTTCAGTTGATTGTGTTAGTTTATCTCTGCTTGAAATTTGTGTATAATTGTTACAGTATTAGAGCCCTGAAGCGTGAAAGGGAATTCCTTGCAAAGAGGTTGACCTCACGTTTGAGTGAGGAGGAGAGAGATGCGTTGTACATTAAATGGGATGTATCACTGGAAGGAAAGCAGAGGAAACTGCAATTCATAAACAAGCTCTGGACAGATCCTCATGATGCCAAACACATAGAGGAGAGTGCTCAGATAGTGGCAAAGCTTGTAGGATTCTGTGAAGGAGGTAACATGTCAAAGGAGATGTTTGAGCTCAATTTTGCGCTACCAGCTGATAAGAGGCCTTGGTTTGTGGGGTGGAATCAGATTTCAAACCTTCTTAATTTGTAAGTACTTCCCCCCATTCTCTACATGTAAATGAATTTTTGGAGTTCTTTCTCCAAATGTTCTCCAACTGCGCTTGAAGATTGTGATTGAGATATTCTTTGTACTCCTCATGTTTTATAATAAAGTTGCTTTGGTCCTTTGTGCAATTAAAATTTAAAATGTTGAATCTGCAACTGCAATGAAGAAAAACAAATTTTCTGCTTTCAAATCCTTTTCCAGATCAAAGGTCAAAGGTAATAATTTATTAGACAATGGTAAAAGGGATTTTTTTTTTAATTATATGAAATTAGAGTTTCAAAAAAAAATTGTTTTTCTTCTATTTTTTTTCAAGTTTGTTTTCTGAAATTTATTTTGATTTTCAGAACATACGTTTTCCACTTAGTTTTTTCTTTTTAATACATCAAACTCCAAAACACAACTCTTTTTTAATACAAAAATCTATTCAAAAGGAAATATTTTTAATACAAACTTCAAAAAGAATGTCCAGATCCAATGTATCAAAACAGTACAAGAAGTATATAACAAAAGCAATTTCAAAAGCAAAATTACTTATTTGCTATATCTATTATGTTTTAAAACATTATTTGGTTTATGTTTTATTATTTTAATTTTATTTTCAAAATTTTAATAAAAGAAATATGTTTTCTAGAAGAAATATTCCTATCAAAAAGAAAATTATATTGAAGCATCATGGTAATCTAACATACTATTATTTTGGTCCTAGGTCATTATTTTATTGCAACAAGTCACTGACCTAAAACATACAAGTAGAAATCAGAGATACAGATTTTTGAGAATATAAAAAGCCTTTTTATTTAAATTTTTTTTAAAAAAAATAAAAAATCATTGTAGTTTGAATGAAAATTGAGTGTGTTCTTCACATTATTCTAACTCATTCTTTTCAAATTCTTTATCATTAGCGAACCCTTTTCGTTTTTCAAATTCTTTGACTATGAACAATGTTTTCACATTCGGTTGTTAAATTTTCTCAAAAAACGAAATGATGTAAAATATTATGGAATCCTTCCCTTTGAAATCCCCTTCTTCAATCGTTTTCCAGCTATTTATATCCCCAAATACACGAATGATCTTTCTTTTATCAATTTCACAAGAAAATCAAGCTGTTGGTAGCTCATTGATCTCCATGCTATTCTAATCCTCTCTCTTTCAAACCTAGGCAAGTTTTCTCAAAATCTATGTTTTCTTACAAAATATTCATATCATGGTTGTTATATTAGATTAAAAAATTTGAGAAAGTTTTTGTTGTAGTAATCATTTTTTATAGCAAAGAAAATTAAGTACATCAATCTATAATTGTTATTGTTTCATTAGCCTAATTTTTAGAAATTTTTTGTTGTAGTAACGATTCTTTGCTTCCAAAATTTCGTTCTCACAAAAAAAAAAAAAAATCAAGCAGATTAATTTACAATTGTTATTGTTTCATTAGTTTATTTTATTCTACTGTGCTTCCAGTTTTTATCAAAAAATTGTAATAAATTTGTTTTATTAGTTTAAATGTATATTATTCATGAATATATTTTTTGAGAAAAGTTAATAAACAATATAATTTAAATCACAACAATCGAAAAAAATTAATTAATTGATTTTAAATTTAAACTGTTTAGATAAAATCAAAGTCGATGAAAAGTCAAATTATGTTTTTAATTTATCGGGAAACACATTTATCAATATATTTTCTTTAGGCAAACGAAGGCTTTGTTAGTATCATTTGTCGATTTTAGAAAAGAGTCTCAACTAAGTGTGTTTAGTTCTTTACTATTGCTACTCATCATTTGCTTTGGTAGGCAAGAAAATGAAGAATAAAATAAGGGAAAAAAAAAAAGGAAGCGTGCAAAGAGCTAAGTCGCAGTTATGGCGGGAAGCAGGATGATTTGACTTTTTGAGGTCAATGAATTTGATGTAGGAAAACCGCATCAAGCACTCTAGCCCCAAGGCTCCGAAAATTGAATTACCTCTCTCTCTATATAAATATAAAATGCGGTTAAGTTATATCAGTATAAAATTTTTAATTTTATATTTTTTTAAGTATTGAATAAATTTAAAAGATAAAATTAAATTATTATTTATTTATTTCTCTCATTTTTTGAATAAATTAAAATTAATAATTAAAAAAATATATAAAACTTTTTTTTGTATAACTTAACCTCCCCCTATATTATATATAGGGTGAACTAAAACTATGGTTTCCGCCAACTTATCTATGTTGTCGGCTGGATTTGGCTTTTATTTTGTGATTTTTTGGCAGCTGATCATCATCATCTCATATTTTTCTTAGAGCAGGACAAGTTATAAATTGTATCATATCAGGAACCAACTGCATCATTTTGCTGATAACATGAAATCGGAATCTCAAAAAGTGTATTTGTGTGTGACAAATAGAGAAATTTCAAGGAGAGAGTCAAAAGGACACTGATTTCCATTAAAGATAGCGTCCGCAACAATTAGTAGTATATGATTGATCATACAAAAATAGACCATGACGCCAACATATTATTTTCCTTCACAGAGCAGCTAGCAAAACAACCAAAACTATATATATATATATAATAAAGTAATTTCTGTCTATCCATCCAGCATCGACACTTTATAGATTCATATTCCTCAGAGAAATAGAAAGGGAGAGCCCTAAAAAAGGGTTTAATCCCCTAGCACTTTGGGAAGGGAGTACCACAAGTGGTAGCAACCTTCCTGGCATTGCGCGTGTTAATAAATTTCTTGAGGGTGGGGTTCCTAAGGTATTGACAAAGACAAGGCTTCTGTTCCTTGATCTTGCTGCAGCACAATTGAGATGGTGGAGATGAAGATGTTATCGCGCTCACGCAGGAGCTCAGCTGCGTTGGGCTGCATGTCACTGCCATTGAGACCTGTGCTTCACCCAAGAGGAACACCACCACGGCACACAGTGCAATATATGATGCCTTCATTTTTCTGATCTTTTCTTTTTCACGTTTTGTACGATGGGAGAGAAATCAGATCAATATATAGATGTGATGTTTGCTGCATTTGGCTTGGTTTCCTTCCCAATTTATAGAGGTGGGTTTCGTAAAATGGAAATTTTCACGTAGCATTTACCCCTTAACTTGTAAAATTTTAGTTGCCAGGGAAAAAGCAACTTGTAAAATATACATTGAGTTCGGCCTGGCCCACTTCTCTATATATATAAAATAAATCTGATACCTTACTAAATGAAGAAATATTAAAGATTGTGAGATCTAAGCGTGCATGTGAAAACCACTGGATCTAATAATTTCAAGTCACTAACAAAAGAGAACAGTGGAAAAAGAATATATTGGCCAAATGATTTCAGGAAGTATTAACAATTCAAGTTTTTACTCGATATAGCTTTCCATTTGCTTCTTCCCTGTATCAGGTATATAAACGTATATATTTGTGTATGCTAAGCTTCTTTAAATTATTAAAGTAACCAAGACAACTCGTGGAAAGACAGATCACAACAAACTTAAAGTGATTCATATAATTATTTTTAAAAAATAATATGTAATAGATTTGAAATTTAAATATCAATATACCAATAATTTTTTTTTAACTTACATTTTCCTTTATATTAAAAAAAGAAAAAAGAACGGATAGGTAACAAAAGTGAAGTTTCTAAGGAAACAATAACAAGGTCGCTAAGGAAGTTTTGTTTACCAAGGTAAGTATTACAAAAATTTTTATTACCAACTCATGTATGATCTAACAATACTTGGAGGATTAAGGCTTAAGATTTGAATTTTTTTTTTTTTTACAATAATTGAAGAAGGGGTATTCATATAAAGATCGATTTTCCACAAAATGGTGTGAACAAAATGAAAATTAATCACTTAATTTGAGCATCAAGTTTTTCATTGGGTAAAAGGTAATAGACAAATTAGACAATGATATATTCCCACCGAAATAAGGTGTGCCTTGTCAGACATTTACAAGTGCATCTGACAACTTGATTCAATTGATCATGATGGTATTCAGTTGCTTGACCTAGTGGTTAAGACAACATTAAAGAAGACATTAAGGTTGTGGTTCGAATCCTAACCTTCTACTTCCCCTTAATGTAGGGTTCTGCCTCCCTTGAATGACCAAAAAATTGATCATGATGACATTGATACCAACCGTGTTTTTGAATTAATTGAGGATTTGTTGTTAATCAAGTAAAAAATCTCATGTTTCTCTTTTTCACACCTATTTTTTGTTAGCAATATATTATTGAAACCTTTGATTTTTGAACTACATAAAAAGAGCCAAGTTATTAATCTTCTCACATTCCCTAATCCCAATGGGCTAACAATATATATGACACCAATTCATATTAAACTCTTTAAACTAATTATTATTCTCTTATAATAATCACTACAATAAAATTGTTGCCAATCAAATCAATGATTTTAGACACCAAATTTATTCGATTTTTAGTCAAGTCTTGTTTTAAAGTTCATCGTATGTATTGGGTTTTCAGACTCAAAACTGATTTCGATTTGATTGGCCCCAGGCTTGATTTTGGCTCAATTAGGCTCTAGGCTCGATTTTGACTCAATTAAGCTTCAAGCCTAATTTGATCCAACTAGGCTCGAAGCCCTATTTCATTCTTTAAGCCTAAAACATATTTATATTTTATTTTATTTTTTTACTTTAATATTTATTAATTAAACAAAAAGTACAATTAATAATAAAAAAGAAAATAATAAAAAAAGGAAAGAAAAAAAGAGATAGAAAATAGGGGGCTGGTGTACGGCGTCGTTGCCGCCCCTGTCAAGCCCCCTACCTAAAACCATCAAATCTAGCCACCCCTACTTAGTTTCATCAGATTAGCTACCCTCACTGGCCACCCGACCAGCCAACCTACAGCTTACCCTATAGCCACCACCTACTCCACCTTGCACCATCGCCTAACCCTATAAAGCACTTAGCCTCCCCTCCTTTTATCTCTCTTGGACACACCTCAATTCCCAAAAGCATAAAACTCTCACACCCAGAAGCTTAAAACCATTCCCAGAAACCCAAACACTCTTCCATCCCCACCTATCAAAAAACAAAAAAAAACCCAAAATAGATCCATAAAAACAAAAAACCAAAAACACAGTCCTCCCAATAGGGAGTAACCTTAACGCCAAAGCCATCCTGCAACAAAAAAAGAGAAATAATTAGTTCAAGTTAAAAAAAAAAAGAAAAAAAAGAAAAAAAAAGTATCTAGAAACTTCATAGCCCCGATTTGCTATTATCGAGGCTATTTTCGATAAAAAGGATATCGAAGTAAAAAATAAGGCATCAAGAAGAATTTTAGAGGTTTTTCGATGTTTTTCGATCATCGACGACCATCGATGACAATTGACAGCAATCTTAGGTAACGGTCGGTGCGACACACAGCGTCGATTTTTGGCAAAGCTAGAGAGGATTTTTTTTAAGCTGAAATTTTTTTTTTCTGAAGGAAGAGTCAAATGAGCTAAAAAAACAAAAAAAATGACTTTATATAAAAAAATAAAAAGTGAAACGATGTCGTTTTGAGCATAAAGAGGATCCATGGGTGCCCATTACCTGACTTGATATAGGCGTAACCGACTTGCCAACCCGCCTCAACCAGCCCTAAGTCGGTCCAAACGAACCGCTAGTGAACCAATTTGAATACCTGTAAGTAGAACCGTTGACTAGACCGTTGATCGATCCGGTTCAGGTAAAAAAATTTTTTTCTTTCCCAAATTTTTTTTTAATTATTTTTATTGTTATATGTTATTTATTTCATATCATTTTTAACATTATCATTATTGTTATTTATGCATGTTTTAAAACTTTTAGAGTTTATCAGAATAAATTTTTTTTTGTTTTATAATAATAATTAACAATAATAATTAAATGACAATAACAATAATAAAAATTCAAATGATTTTTAAAACTTTTAATTCCTTTTAATGTTTTTTCTAATAATCCAAATATTAAATAAAAACTAAAAAATATGCATAATAATAAAAAAGAAACTCTTTCCTGCTTAGATGTTAGAGGGAATACAATCGTATTTTAAATAATAATAATTCCACATAGATGTTGAAGAATTATTATTAAAGAAAAAATTTTAAACTAAGTAAATTAATATTAACTTTTTACAATAATAATTAAAAAAAGTTAATTTTTAAAAATCATAAAAATCGAACTTACTTCGAAAGTCTGCCTAGATGTTATGGATTTTTGGAGATGTTCGTGTTTTCTTTAACCCTAAAATCTAAACCTTTAAATCTTAAACCAGAAACACTAAAACCAAAACCCTAAACCTTTCAAACTTTAAAACTAAACCCTAAAATCTTTAAACCTCGAAATCAAAACCCTAAAATCTCAAATTCTAAGCTCTAAAAATTGAAACCCTAAAATCCAAAATCCAGAATCCTAAAAGTCTAAACCCTAAATTTAGCACACAATCCCTAATCATTACCCAAAAATCATGCAAGTCCTAAAACCTTGACTATATTCAAAATCATTTCAAAACTTTAAGGATACATGTGAAAATCTCATATAAAATTATTTGTTCCTGAATGTCACCTAAATGATGGGGTATTTAAGAAACTTTATTTCATTAAGTTTTTTCATACAAATTCTTAATTCGCATTAATAATGAGATTAATAAATAAAAAGTATAATAGTAAATTGGGATCATAAATATAAAAAGTTACACCTAAGCTCTACCTAGATGTTGGAGAGTCGATGTGGTCTCATTATACTTAAGAACCTAGCTTTAAAATTGCATTTCATCCTACATAACATTCATCGGCATACATACGTTAACGTGTTATCATTGGTAATTATCTGCATTATTCTATCTCTAATTTTTATTTACTACTTGATGATAAAATGTTTTATAACGAAAAATGGATAATAAATTTTATTTGTGATATTATAAAATAAAATAAAAATAACATTCTGAAAAAAAATAATTCTTCGTACTCTGTCTCGATGTTGGAGAGTTACCAACAATTATCTTCTATAAAGAGTGTTATTTCATTTTAAAGATTATTGTGTTAAATCTAAGCAAAAATAATTATTTTAAATTCTGCCTAGATGTTGGAGAATTTGAAGATAATTCTTTAACTTAAAGATTTTCTCAATATTCCTAAATAATGAGTTATAGCAATTTTTTTTTCAAACGAAAGGGGTTATTATTAAGTTTCAAATTAAAACTATTTCATCCAACATTGAAAATAACGCATAATTAATTGGTACCAATTTATAGGCATTGTGGGGGTGCTAATCCTTCCCCACACGTAACCAACTCACGGACCCAACCTGATTTTCATAGAAAAAAATTTATCTTTTCGATAAACTTTAAACTCGTTTTTATAGTTTTGTTAAAAAGATAAACTTTTGGGTGACCAATCACACCTTAAAAAAAGATTGGTGGAGACTTTTTCATTTTTTTCAATTTTAAAATTCTTTACGTTTGACTGCCTCAAAACCTTTACTACAGCTTGGCGATTCCACTGGAGATGTTGAGAGTCAAGCCAAATATTTTAATTATGTGCTATTAAGAATTGTTAGATTTAATCGGTTTTACTTGACATTTAAGTTAATCATTTCAATTTTTCAAAAAAAAATTATATATATATATATACACGTTAATAAATAAGATAAATTGTATGTCAATTGTTATTTTCTTTTGATTTTACGTTTATAATATTTTGATTAATATTTCACTTTGCGCACTTTAGCATATACACTTACATGCATAAGCTCTAGACCGGGGCTTCATCCTTTGTAGGAGGAAGTGAAGTAGCTACGCTCTCATAAGGTGATAACCTCCGTATTTGCTAGTGAAACACTTTCACTCAGATTGAACCTTTTCCGTTAGTAGCCCATAATGGGTGAGGATTGAGGAATCTTACTAGTTTATAATAGACAATAATGTGAGGAATAGTATGAGAACCTTTTGACGCATATATCTTAACCCGGTATATAGTGAGCCATAAGGCCCAGCCTTAGAATAGAGCCATGCCGTCCTTCTTTAGAAAATTACCTAAAATTAAGACACTATATATTATGTTTTATCATATACAGTTTTATTAATTTATTTACTTTTTTATTTATTTGTTTTATTTACATTACTAATTTGTTTAATTCTTTTATTGCTTTCAATTTTGCTGCATGCATCATATAGGTATCACATTTCTTAAAAGGGTATTATTTTGGACCAATCTTTAGCAAGAAAAACTTTCAAAAAATTTACGAGATGACATTCGTATATAATAGCTACTTAGAGGTTAAAAGCCAATCAGAAAGTACTCAGGAGAAAAAAAATAGATTGTTTAGTAGATGGTCATATCATGTCGCTACCGCAGTCAATGCACGTGAATCTCAATCAAAATAACATATTAGAATTGGAGGTTATTTGGAAACAGTGGGAAACAGAAAAAAAAGAATTTTTTTTCAAAAAATATGAGGATGTGGCACTACTCATGTTAGTAAAGATTGATGAATAGCTAATTAGAGTAGCAACACAATTTTGGGATCCATCTTACCTATGCTTTATGTTCAACCAATAAGACTTGACATCTACAATTGAAGAATATTCATCTTTACTTCAGATAGAGTCTATCAACCAAGATAAGATCTATTGGAAGGAGCAGAAAACCACTGGATATAGAAAAAAATTAGCCAAGATCATGCAAGTAGTGGTTGAAGAGATAAACAAACATAAAAAGGAAAAGAACGGGGTTGAGACTATTCCATCAACTTTTTTATTTGAGTATATAAAAAAGTATATTGATACTGATAAGGGGGTTAGATGTGTTTACTTTGGTCATGTATGGATTGATGATATTCCTTAAGGTGATAGGACATATAGACGCATCAGTGGTTGACTTTTTTGAACAGTTGGATAAAGGTATAAACCCTTCACCAACTATTTTGACAGAGATTGTTAGATCACTTAATTTTTGCTGAAAGAAGGGTGAAGGAAGACTTATAGGGTGTCCTCACTTACTTTTTATTTGGCTTAAAAGTCACTTTTGGGGAAAAGAAAAGATTTCGTTTCGGTCATTCTCCGTTCATTTCGTTTCCATCAAAGAGTTTGTTGCTAAGGAATGGAGAAGGGATTGATCAAAAAGTCAGTGGATGTCATTCTTTTTGGAGCTCACTAACGATGATGTAACCTGAATGGCATCATGGATGCTTTCTATGCTATCTTGTATAGTTGTATAAATAAGTCATGGGTACCTTTATTAGAAAAATGAGGGGTAGTGAGTATGCACCTCTTATTATTCAAAGATAATATGACTCAAGACAGTTCATCCCTATAACTCATAGACTTAGTTCACTTGAGTTTGATTATGGGGAACCCAATTACATGAAAAAAGTTTATGAAATCATCAAAGCATGGAAGTAGGTCAATCGAATGAGCCCAGCTAGATTTATAGATAATATTATAGAAGGTTACCTTGCATGAAGGATGAAAAAGGTTAACGAAATTAGGCTTCTACCAGTCGATGTTTTAGAAAAGTTACCAACTCCTATTTCAGTATCGGTATTGTTAACTTTTGAGATTGCCCAACGAGAGTTTGAGATTAAAAAAAAAGTTAGAGAAAGAAAAGATGGCTATGATGGATTAGATTAACCAACTGAGATATGATTTGATGATAAAAGTTGATACAGTACAAAAGTTGACCAAAGAACAAAGGCATTGAAATAAGATCTATAAAATCTGCATTAATAAAATAAAAAATTAAGGTTGGACAACAGACTTTTAAAAGGAACCAAGAAAGATATGGAAGAATTAAGAGATATGATGGAGTATTGAAAGAATAGAGCTTAAGAGAACAAAGAAGTAATCTCTGCACTCACCAAAGAACAGCATGAATGGAAAGAAAAACTTTCAGGAGCTTCTGAAAAGGTAGTGAGGTGTAAAAAAAAAAATGAAAAGCTAAAAGTCGAACTAAGGAAAAAACATAATAGGAACTCTGATTTGCAAAATGAGAAAAAAAGTTTTAGAGCAAAAATTAATGAGCTTGAAACTTTGGTTGACAAGCAATCAAAGTCACATAGACAAGATTTTGGCTGAATGGCGAGAAAGAGAGGATTATTGGGCTTATACTTGTAATATGGAAATGGATGCTTGAACAATGTGGAGATCTAAAAATTTAGGGAGGCAGCAATACATAGAACATTTGACCGTTCAAAATTACAAGGTTGTTTGAAAAGTAAGCTACATGATCGAAAAAATGGAAGCACTAGAACGGGAGATTATACTAACCCAAGGCCACAGTAATAGATTATTGAACTTTTTGTGTAAAGCTAAAGAGTAATATGCTTAAATCAAATATTTTTATAATTTTAATGCAAGGATGATCGGATGATGTATAAAAATTTCCACGGTTAATGAAAGTTTCTTTTTGTTCCAATTGATCTAAAACAATGCCCATAATTTGCATAACATTCATTTCATACATGCAATTTAATAAAAGCAAATACTAACAATAATAAACAATGATATTATATCATGCATTCTAATTCATGGTTAATAAACTAAGGTTTAAGGATAGCATAGTCGAAGAATTTAAGTCAGACAATCCTGTATAGATATAATATTCGTTCTCAAGCTCAAGTTATGGAAGAAAAAAATGCAGCCAGATTTGAGAGAGTTGAAAAGGCATAAGAGAAAATAAGAGAAAGAGTGATGGAGATACATCAAAGTATCGAAGCACAGATGACTGAATTAAGATAATTACTAACTGGTTCATTGAAAGGTAAACAAGTTACTGGTGTATCAAGGATAGGGGAAGAAGTTAATATGGAATAACCACTCTATCCTCCAGGATTCACTTCGTTTCAAGCCTAAGCTCAAGCCTCTCTGGCATACATATACTCCCACCGAGTTTGTAGCCATACCCTTATGTCAATCATTCTGCTAATCAACAATCAATCCATTTGAATACTAATATGGGATCTATCCTAGTTGATCCCACCATGGTACCAAATCTTGATGAACTAGTCGAACAGGAGAAGCCTCGTGAAATGTCAGAGCCTATTATAAACTCAAAAATACGAAACAAGTATGATCAACTTGAAGAGAGGCTCAAAGTAGTGAAAGGTAATGATATTTATGGGATCGTTGACGCTAATGAGCTGAGCTTAGTACTTGACTTAGTTATCCTGACCAAATTTAAAACCTCAGATTTTGAGAAATACGATGAAACAAAATGCCATTCTACTCATATTACCATGTTCTGTCGAAAGATGACAAGTTATACCCAGAATGACAAACTCCTGATACACTGCTTTCAAGATAATTTATTCAGATTAACAGTAAGATGGTACATGTAGTTAGATTGAAGCAAAATCCATACGTGGAAAGATTTGGCCAAAACCTTTATTGCTTAATATAAGCATATCCTTGATACGACCCCTGATATATCATTACAAAATAAGGAGAAAAATCAATGAAAACTTTCAAGAAATACACATCAGTGAAGAGATGCAGTGACCCAGGTCCAACCATCATTGACTGAAAATGAGATAACTGTGTTATTTGTCAACACAATGAAAGCCCTGTACTATGACAAGTTGGTGGGAAATGCCATGAAAAACTTCTCTGATATGATAATCTCAGGGAAAATGATAGAAAACGCATCAAAAGTCACAAAATTGAAGGGTAAAAGAAATGGTAAATTCAAAAAAGAAAGAACATGAGACACATGTTGTCACTCACAAAAATTTCTCACACCGTCCTTTTGTCCTATATAATCCAACCCCACCATACCCTCCCTATTACCCTGCTACCAACCAAATTTCTTAGCAACCATATTATTACTAAGCCCCCTAACAACCACCGTACAGATCGAGCTTTAGCTCTCAACCATTTAATTACACCTCTATACCTTTAACCCGACCATTCGCTCAACCAACCCACCAAAACAATAATCAAAGAAACCCATAAAATAATAACAATCGAGAAAGACCTCATTTTGATCCAATTTTTATGTCTTACACTAATTTGTACCCTCAGTTAGTGAGAGGCCACCTCATCGCTCTTTCTTATGTGAAACCATTAAAGTCACCTTACCCGAGTTGGTATGACCCTAACATTAAGTACGATTATCACTATGGTATTACAGAACACTCTACTAAAAATTGCACGACACTTAAACATAAAGTGTAGGTCTGATAAATGATGGGCTTTTAACTTTTGACACCAAATTTAAGCTAAGTGTTAGTGAAAACCCTTTGTCAGATCATACCGAAGGGAAAATTAATATGATGGGTAAGAGAAAAGATATGAAAATTAAAAGATGCATGGATGAAGTAAAGACCCCTTTTGAATGGGTGTATGAATGTTTGTATGAGACGGGCATGATTCAACTGTTATTTTTGGATGACAATGAAAGTTATAAAGACCTTGACCATTTTTACAAATACCATGGGGGAATGGTTGGACATTCGATCCAAGATTGTGAAACCTTTAAATGAATATTGCAGAGCTAGATGGATGAGGTCATCATTGAGTTTTATGATGAATGTGATGAAAACAGTGTGAATACAGTGGGTGACAAGTGTCCTGGCAAGTCTTTTATTCTCAAACTTCTTACTGTCTATTATAATGGGAAATCAAAGCCTACAATCAAAAAATCTAACTCTTCTTCTAGGATACCAATGGCTATCTATGTTTCTAGTCCATTCCCTTATCAGACCGATAAAATAGTCTCATAAAAGTATGATTTATGTTATGATGTGAGAGATTGATGTGACCTTGAATGATCCAGGTATGAAGAATACTGCCAACATAACAAGAGTAGAAAGAATGACTCGAAGTGGCTGAATTTACACTCTTAAATTGTCAAAAAGGGCCAAAAAAGGGAAAGGTAAAATAAGAGAGGAAGACATAAAGGGAAGTAAAAAATTTCAGCTAGTAGCAAGTCCAAAAGTGTAAATCAGCAAACCAATGTCAAAAAAAGAAGCTTGTGAGTTTTTAAATATCATTAAGCATAGCGAGTACAGTGTGATCGATCAACTAAATAAACTATCACCTTGTATTTCTTTATTGTCACTATTGTTGAATTTTGAGCCACATAGGAATGCTTTGCTAAAAATGCTCAACCAAGCTTATGTCGAGCATAATATTTCTATTGAAAAGGTAGATTACATGGTCAAGAATATTATAGCCTTAAATTTTATCTCCTTTAATGATGATGAAATACCTCGAAAAGGATGAGGTAGTGTTAAGGCCTTATATATTATTGTAAAGTGCAAAACTTACACTATGGCCAAAGTTCTGATTGACAATGGATCATCCATTAATGTCATTCCTCTAATAACATTGACAAGAATTTCGATAGACCTCTATCATATGCGAAATAGTCATATGATTATAAGAGCGTTCGATAGAGCACAAAGAGAGGTAATTGGTGATATAGAGATCCCATTGTAGATCAGTTCTTATACCTTCAACATCTTATTTTAAGTAATGGACATAACTCTAACATATAGTTATTTATTGAAAAAACTTTGGATTCACACGACCGAAGTTATACTTTCATCTTTGCACCAAAATGTCAAATTTATCGTGAAAGGGAAACAAATCTATGTAGATGGTGAGGATGATTTATTGATGACAAAGACCTTAACCACTTCTTACGTTGAGCCTGTAGAAGAAGCAATTGAATGTTTATTCAGAGCCTTTGAAGTAGCAAACCCTACTTATGTCAGAAAGGGATCAAAGATATCGATCCCTTAATTGTCAAAAACTACAAATATGGTGATCAAACAGATTGTGGCAAGGGTTGGCAAGTCGGACAAGGCTTAGGAAAAACTTTACAAGAAATCGTAATAACACCTTGCTCAGTGGAAAATAAAGAAAAATAGAGGTTAAGCTATAAGCCTACGGCTATTGATAAAAAGAACATAATGCTAGAAAAAAAAAAAAGAAGAATGACACGCCTCAAAGGGTAAGATTCAATTGATAGAAAAATGGTATTCCCTTATTTGTATGAAACATTCCATTCAAGTGGGCATGTCTATCCTAGATCAATAGAGGTTGAACAAAGAGAACCAATAATGGGATTGAAGGAAGCATTTTTTCAATTTCAAATTGAAGCAGATAAAGGAGTCATGCAGGATGAAGAGATCTTTTTTTCTTTTTAAAACTTGAGAATGTTGTACCATTTTTTTTATCCTTGAACCTTTTAACTTAAAAATTTCAATTGCTTCTGCCCAAGAGCTTGCAGATGTCAAATGTATGGGCTTATTTTCATTGTCTTAATAAAATGATGGATGCAATGCATTTCATGTATACCATGTTCTCTATTTTTCATTTTTCTTTCTTTTTCATTACTATCCTTTTTGCCCTTGCTAAGATTAGTATATATTTCTTTGTGACTATACCCATTTCAAGTTTTTTAATAATGAATATTATGGATGACCAAGGCAATAACACCAGGTTTGATTTTGAAAATTTGATTCACATTAGCGAGCTTGATAATGATGTTGATTCAAATGACTATGAGTTACCTCATGATCTGCTAAAATGGATAGAGCAAGAAGAAAAAATTATAGAACCTCATCAGGAACCAATTGACATGTTGAATTTGGGAGACGATGAGAATAAGAAAGAAGTTAGGATCGATACTTCATTATCACCGATCGAAAAACAAAAACTGGTGAATTTATTGTAAGAATATGTTGATGTATTTGCATGGTCCTATCAAGATATACCCAGACTTAGCACTGAGGTGGTTGAGCATAGATTGCTTTTAAAATTAGAGTGTCGACTAGTACAGCAAAAGTTGAGATGCATGAAGCCAGAAATGTTATTGAAGATAAAAGAGAAAGTAAAGAAGCAATTTGATGCTGGTTTCTTAGAAGTAGCCAAGTACCCTGAATAGGTAACCATTATAGTCCTAGTTCCTAATAAAGATGAAAAAGTTAGAATGTGTGTGGACTATAGAGATTTGAATAGGGCTAGCTCAAAGGATAATTTTTTATTGTCACATATTGATACCCTTATGGATAACACTGCTAAGCACTTTACTTTTTCATTCATGGATGGGTTTTTCAGCTATAACTAGATTAAAATGGCTCATGAAGATATGGAAAAAACCACAGTTGTGATGATGTGAGAGATATTTTGCTATAAAGTCATGCCTTTTAGGCTAAAGAATACCAGTGCCACATATCAAAGGGCAATGGTCACTCTTTTTGACGATATGATATACAAGAAGATAGAGGTGTATATTGATGATATGATGGCTAAGTCGCAAGAAGGTCAAGATCATATTGTTAATCTCAAAAAGCTCTTTGAAAGGTTATGAAGATACCAGCTCGAGTTGAATCCAACCAAATGCACCTTTGGTGTCAAATTTGAAAAGTTGCTAGGGTTTATAGTTAGTGAAAGAGGTAGAGAAATATACCCTAATAAGATTTGAGCCATTCAAGAGTTGTTGACACCACATATGTAGAAAAAGGTGAAACACTTTTTAGGGTGATTGAATTATATTTCTCGTTTCATATCTCAACTCACCTCAAAATACGATCCAATCTTTGGGTTGCTTCATAAAAATAATCTTGCTGAATGGGATGAAAAATGCCAAAATGCCTTTGAAAAGATTAAAAAGTATTTGACAAGCCCACCAATGTTAGCACCGTCAGTTAAAGGAAGGCCATTGATTTTATATCTAACGATTCAAGAAAAATTAATGAGATGTGTATTAAGGCAAAGAGATGAAACTAGCAAGAAAGAGCATGCCATTTACTATTTGAGTAAAAGTTTACGGAGTAGAAGCCAAGTATCCCCAAATAAAAAAAATATGTTATGCCCTAGCTTGGATTACTCGTAGACTCAGATAGTACATGCTCTGTCATATGACTTGGTTGATATCGAAGTTGGACCCCCTCAAGTACATTTTTGAGAAATCATCTCTATCAGGCAAGATAACGAAATGACAAGTCATGCTCTCAGAATATGATATTGTATATATGACATAAAAGTCCATAAAAGAAAGTGCAATAGTTGATTTTCTTATGGATCGAGCTACAGAAGATTAAGAACCTATGAAGTTTGAGTTTTCAGATAAAAACTTGATGGTGATCTTACTAGATGAAAACGAAGAGCTTGTAAGAAAAGTGTGGAAGATGTTTTTTGATAGGGCATCCAATATAATGGGGCATGGCATTGGGGCAATGCTAATATCCCCATAAAGGAATTATTCCCTTATACCGTAATGTTAGATTTCAATTGCACAAACAATGTCGCTGAATATAAAGCATGCGTCATAGGGTTGCAAATGGCTATTGAAAAGAAAATTGAAACACTAAAAGTATATAGGGATTCAGCCTTGGTAATTTATCAACTAAAAGTTGAATGAAAGACCAGAGACCTGAAACTAGTGTTATATCAAAAGCACATAACCGGTTTAATGAAAGATTTTAAAGAAATCCAATTTCAGCATATTCCCCGAGAAAAAAATCAAATTGCTAATGCCTTAGCTACTTTGGCAACAATGTTCAAGTTAAATGATAATACGAGAATCCAGCCTATCAAAGTACAAATAAAAGATTCATCAGCCCACTATTCGAACGTGAAAGAAGAGGTAGATCGACAACCATGGTACTATAACATTGATAGTATATTAAGTGTCAAAACTACCCAGAACAGGCCTCAAAAAATGATAAAAGGATCATCTAATGATTAGTAGTAGGGTTTGTGCTTGATGGAAAAATTCGATATAAAAAAAGTCGAGACTAGATCTTGTTAAGGTGTGTAGACGCTGTCAAAGCAAGAAGGATACTTTAAGAAGTACACAAAAAAATTTATAAAACACATGCTAATGGGCATATGATGGCCAAACAGATTATGAGAGGAGGTTACTACTAGTCTACGATGAAAAATGATTGCATTAATTATGCCAAAAAGTTTCATAAATGTCAAATTTATGCAAATAAAATTCATTCCCCTTCAGTCTTATTGCATGTCTTGGCACCACTATGGCCCTTCTTTATGTGACGAATGGATGTGATTAGACCCATAATCCTAAAGACTTCAAATGGACATCGTTTTATCTTTGTGATAATCGATTACTTTACCAAATGGGTAGAAGTAGCTTTATACGCTAATATTACACAATTAGTAATGTGCAGATTCATAAAAAGAGAAATAATATGCCGGTATAGGTTCTCGAAAAAGATCATCTCAGATAATGCTAGTAACTTAAACAATAAAATGATGAAAGAATTATGTGTACAGTTCAACATAAAGCATTATCATTCAGCACCATATCGCTTAAAAATAAATAGTGCAGTGGAAGCTGCGAATAAGAACATCAAGAGAATATTGAGAAAAATGACTTATACATATAGAAACTAGCATGAAAAGTTACCTTTTGCCTTACTTGCCTATAGAACATCAATTCAAACTTCCACAAGGGCCACCCTATTTTCACAAGTGTATGGAATGGAAGCTGTACTACCAATTAAAGTAAAAATTACTTTCTTAAAAGTTTTGATGAAGGCAAAATTGGATGAAGCAGATTGGGTTCGAGATCATTTCGAGCAACTAAATCTTATTGAAGAGAAAAGGCTCTAGGTACTCAATCATGGGTAAATTTATCAAAGAAGAATCATGTGAGCACATGATAAGAAGATACAACCTCGATGTTTTTGTGAGGGTGAATTTGTTTTGAAAAGGATTTTGCCATATCAACATGACAATAGAGAAAAATGGATGCCCAATTGGGAAGGTCCATTTATGGTAGAAAAGGCATTCTATGGCAAAGCTTTGATCCTTGCAGAAATAGATGATGATGAACTACCAAATCTTGTGAATTCAAACACTGTTAAAAAATATTTTACTTAAAATAAAAAAGAAAAAAATGTAAAAAAACATACAAAAGAAACAAAAAAAAGAGAAAAAATGCAAAAAATACAAAAAACACAAAAAAAAAGGGAAGTGATTTAGACTGAAAACCTGAAAAGGGCAATTTGAACCAAAATGGGGTCATTTAAGTTGAAAACCTGAAAAGGTGACTTGAATGCAGGTGGAGCTAGGAGAAAATCTTTCAAAGAAAGAAGGAGTGGTACCAAATGGATGAATCGTCGCCAGAATTAAGAGAAATGACTTTTAGGGGGCAAGTTCTCATTAGTCACAGATATGGGGCAAGGATTGGTCATATGAAATCAAACATGACAAGATCGTAAATGTAACGAGTTTTTGAAAAAAACATGGTCTGAGTAGGCCAAAGTTGTTCAAATGTTCATTATCTAAAGAATTGATATTTGATTCTTGAAATACTTTTGAGTTAACTATTCTTTGTGTCCCGAAAGGCTTATCTTTATTTTTCTAAACCCAAAATACCCTATTACTAATCATGTTTCATACCCAACCTTGAATCTAAAATCATTGTATTTGTCATTTAAAATTAAGATAATGATTGATAAAGTTCACAATAGACCAATGCATTGCTTAAAAAAAGAATGCAATATAAGGATGACAGAAATAATAATAAAGGGTCAAAAAGAATGAAATGAAATTGATTGATTACTGAAAACAAAAGAGAGAGAATATAAGGAAATGATTCAAAAATTTTAGAGCAACTAAAAGCCAAAAGGGTCCATCAGAAGACAGAGATTTTTGGTTAAAAATTGAAAGATTTAGAATGACGAGACTATTGGAAGTGGCTGTTAAAGTTTGAAAGAATTGAACTAAAAAGTTGAATTAACTTAGATAAAAATGCATGATATAATTCATTGATTGCATTTTTGCCTTGTCATTCATCATAATCATTGCATACATCACATACCTCTTGATAAGTTGCATAAAAGGTTTCTTTGTGAGACATCAGTAATAATTAGCATTTTTCTTTTTCAAAATAAAAATGATGGCCTTGAAGATGATATGTTATCTCTAGCACAATTCTTAGAATCAAAACTATCGATCTATAGAGTGCCCAATCCTCTATTGTTTAACTCACAGCTCAGTCTCGATCTCATTATTCTCTAACTCACAGTTCAATCCCGATCTCATTATTCTCTGACTCATGATTTAATCCCAATCATTATTATTCTATGACTCATGATTCAATCTCAATCTCATTATTCTTTGATTTGTGATTTAATCCCGGTTGTCATTATTTTATGACTTACGATTCAATCCCAATATCATTATTTTCTGACCTGTGGTTTAATCCCAGTCATCATTATTCTCTAACTCATGGTTCAATCCCAGTCTTCGTTATCCTTGACTCGCGATTTAATCTCGATCGACATTATTTTCTTGACTCGTGATTCAGTCCCAATCGTCTTTATCCTCTTGACTCGTGGTTCAATCCTGATTATCTTTATCCTCTTGACTCGCTGTTCAATCCCAATCATCATTATTCTTGACTCGTAGTTTGATCCCGGTCCTATTATTCTTCGACTCGCGATTAAATCCTGAACTCTTCAGTTTCTCTGACAGGCGGTTTAATCTCAATCTCTTTATTTTTAAGTCGCAATTTAATCTCGATGGTCATTATTTTTTAACTTGCAGTTTTAATCTTGATCTCTTTATTTTTTGACTTGTAGTTAAATCCTAATCTCGTTATCCACTGACTCGCGGTTTAATCTCGATCGTCTTAATTTTTTGACTCACAAAAATGAAAAAAAAAAAATAAAAACAAACACAAAACAAAATTGTTTTAGCTCCGAACAAAATTGACATCTTTATATTTGCCTTGTTACTGATTCTTAGTAATGTGAAAAGAAGGACAGCTGTAGACATCAAATTTATCTGATTTTTAGTCAAGTCTCGTTTTAAAGTTAGTCGCATGTATTAGGTTTTCAGGCTCATACCTGATTCTGATTTGACTTGGCCCTAAGCCTAATTTTGGCTCAACTGGGCTCTAGGCCTGATTTTGACTCAATTGGGTTTCAGGCTTGATTTTGATCCAACCAGACCTGAAGCCCAATCTCATTCTTTAAGCCCAAAACATATTTATATTTTATTTTATTTACTTTAATATTTATTAATTAAACAAAAAATACAATTAATAATAAAATAATAAAAAAAAAGAAAGGAAAAAAGAGACGAAAAATAGGGGGTTGGTGTATGGTGCTGTTGCCCCCTGTCTAGCCCCCTACCTAATACCATCAGATCTAGCCACCTCTACCCAGTCCCATTAGACCAACCACCCTTACCTAGTCTCATCAAATCAACCGCCTTCATTGGCCACCCGACCAACCAACCTACAGCTACCACCTACTTCACCTTGTACCATCGCCTAGCCTTATACTGCACTTAACCTCTCCTCCTTTCATCTTTCTCAGACACATCTCCATTCCCAAAAGCATAAAACTCCCACACCCAGAAGCTTAAAACCATTCCTAAAAACTCAAACACTCCCCTATCCCCACTTATCAAAAAAAAAAAAAAAAACCCAAAATAGATCCACAAAAACAAAAACCAAAACACACAATCCTCCACATAGGGAGGAACCTCAGTGCCAAAGCCATCTTGCAACAAAAAAAGAGAAATCATCAGTTCAAGTTTTTTTTTTTAAAAAAGAAAAAAAAGAATCCAGAAACTTCTTAGCCCCGATTTGCTACTATCGAGGCTATTTTTGGTAAAAAAAAGATCGAATTTGGAAAGATGGCATCAAGAAGAATTTTTAAAGGCTTTTCGATGTTTTTTAGTCACCGGCGACCACTGACGACGACAACCGATGACCATCGATGACAACCTTAGGTGGCAGCGAACGTGACGGCATGGCACCGGCTTCTGGCAAAGCCAAAAAGGATTTTTTTTAAGCTGAAAAATTTTTTTTTTCTAAAAAAAGAGTCAAATGAGCTAAAAAAAATTGACTTTATATAGAAAAACAAAAAGCGAAACAACGCCATTTTGGACATAGAGAGGATTCGCGCGTGCCCGTTACCCAACCCAAAATCCACGCAAACCAACTGGCCAACCCACCTTAGCCAACCCTAAGCTAGTTTAAACAAACCTCTAGTGAATCGGTTTGAACCCCCGTAAGTAGAACCATTGACCAGACCATTGACCATCTGGTTTAGGTAAAAAAAAAGATTTTTTTTTTCTTTTCCAAAATTTTTTTATTATTTTTATTGTTATATATTATTTATTTATATCATTTTTAACATTATTATTATGGTTATTTATGCATATTTTAAAACTTTTAGAGTTTATCAGAATAATTTTTTTTATTTTATAATAATAATTAAATGACAATAACAATAATAAAAATTCAAATGATTTTTAAAACTTTTAATTCCTTTTAATGCTTTTTTTAATAATCCAAATATTAAATAAAAAAAATTATATAATATTCATAATAATAAAAAAAAACTTTTCCCTACCTAGATGTTGGAGGGAATACAATTGTGCTTTAAATAATAATAATTCCACATAGATGTTGAGTAATTATTATTAAAGAAAAAATTTTAAACTAAGTAAATTAATATTAACTCTTTATAATAATAATAATAAAAGTTAATTTTTGAAAATCATAAAAATCAAACATGCTCTGAAAGTCTGTCTAGATGTTTGGCATTTTTAGAGATGTTCGCGTTTTCTATAGCCCTAAAATCCAAACCCTTAAATCTTAAACCTGAAACACTAAAATCAAAACCCTAAACCCTTTAAACCTTAAAACTAAATCCTAAAACTTTTAAACCTCGAAATCGAAACCTTAAATCCAAAATTTTGAACCATAAAAATTGAAACCCTAAAATCCAAAATCCCAAATCCTAAAAGTCTAAGCCCCAAATTTAGCACACAATCCTTAATCATTACCCAAAAATCATGCAAGTCATAAAACCTTGACCTAGGCCTATATTCAAAATCATTTTGAAACTTTAAAGATATATGTGAAAATTTCATATAAAATGATTTGTTTCTGAATGCCGCCTAGATGATGGGGTATTTAAGAAATTTTATTTCATTAAATTTTTTCATACGAATTTTTAATTCTCATTAATAATGAGATTAATAAATAAAAAGTATAATAGTAAATTAGGATCTTAAATATAAACAGTCACACCTAAGCTCTACTTAAATATTGAAGAGTCGGGGTGATATCATTATACTTAAGAATCCAACTTTAAAATTGCATTTCATCCTACATCACATTTATTGGCATATATACGTTAGCGTGTTATCATTGGTAATTATCTGTATTATTCTATCTTTAATTTTTATTTACTACTTGATGATAAAATGTTTTATAACGAAAAAAGGACAATAAATTTTATTTGTGATATTATAAAATAAAATAAAAATAACATTCTAAAAAAAATAATTATTGGTACTCTACTTAGATGTTGGAGAGTTACCAATAATTATCTTCTATAAAAAAGTGTTATTTCATTTTAAGGATTGTTATGTTAAATCTTAAGTAAAAAGAGTTATTTTAAATTCTGCTTAGATGTTGAAGAATTTGAAGATAATTTTTTAACTTAAAGATTTTCTCAATATTCTCAAATAATGAGTTTTAGCAAATTTTTTTTCAGACGAAAAGGATTATTATTAAGTTTCAAATTAAAACTATTTCATCTAACATCGAAAATAACACATAAGTAATTGATATCAATTTATAGGCATTGTGAGGATATTAATCTTTCTCCATACATAATCGATTTTCGAACTCAATTTAATTTTCGTAGATCGAAATTTATATTTTTGATAAACTTTAAACTCATTTTTGTAATTTTGTTAAAAAGATAAATTTTGAGTGACTAATCATACCTTAAAAAAATATTTGTAATGATTTTTTTTTTAATTTTAAAATTTTTTATGTCTGACGATCTCAAAATCATTACGATAATGATCAATAATTTATACATGTTATATATTTACCAGCTAATAACCTCTACAATTTTCTTAAATCCTGTCGTACATAAAGTAAGGTTCTTTTCAAAATCTGACACATTTTCGCAGTACTTGACAAGCTTTTCATATTCTCATCCGAAGTTTGTTTTTTTTTTTTTTTTCCTCATTTCGTGAAAGGTAGATTTGATACATCTCCTACTTAGTGAAATGATCACGGATCATTTTTATTCCCTTTCGATTGTTGCGCATTTTTTGACAAATATTGTATATATTGAAATTCTTTCTGAGGCGAATGTTTCATTTACTTAATATATACATATATATATATATATTTTAAAAGTGTTCATTTTTTGTGACGTGAATATTTGATAATTTGTATATTTTTATGATATAAAAAAATAAATATTTGTACATTTATATATATTATATTTTATATAAAAATTATACATTATAATTCATGTTAATATTTTTTATTTAAATTATACGTTATAATTTGTGTGAAATTTTTTTATTTTTTATCTTTCTAATAAAAATAATTTTGTAAAAAAATATGAATGATTTCATGTGACATTCTATTTGAAATTTTTTCCTTTTATTTTTATTGTGTATTAACTTTTTTTTATCATATAATACCCTATAATCCACATCGACATGCTAAGACATTCATGCCTCTATTAACATTAAAAAAAAAAAAACTAAATTAAAATCTGATTTGTTTTCAATTATTTGACTAAAAAAGAAAAAAACTTAAAAAAAAAAAAGCAAAACAAAAACAAAATAAGATACCATGTACACATATATGTTGTTTTTTTAAAAAATTATTTAATTAAAAAGATAAAAAGAATTAAAGGAAGAACAAAAAATATTTAAAAGCAAAAAAAAAAAAAGGAGTTATCACGCAATATTAGTAACCAAGAATTTTCTGTGCAAAATTTACATGATAGATTTAAAATTCTTAATTTTAATTTTCTTTTTTCATATTTAATTTTTTTTTGCAAAGACAAATTGATATTATTAGTTAAAAATATTTTTTCCTTATAACATAAAACTAAACAAAACCCAAAAAAAGAAAAAAAAAATTGAAATCTAGATGTCATATAGATACATCTGTTAATTTTTTTTAAAAAAAATTATCTAATTACAAAACAGATACAAAAAAATATTTTTAATCAATAATATAAAATTGGCCTTCCACATAACAAAAAATAAAAATATAACAAACGTTTTATTAAATGTAAAAAAGAAAAAAAACAGAAAGGAAGAAAAAATTAAAAAAGGAAAAAAAACGACAAAAAGTAAAAAAAAAAAAGAATTGGCATATAACATCGATAATGATTAGTTTTTTTTTTTTTTTTTTGAAAAATTTATATCATAGATTTTACAAAAAAAAAAGACTTAAAAAAAAGATTAAAAAAAGATCAAATTTGGATGTGGTGTTGACACATCTGTTCATACCTATTTTAAACAATTATTAAATTAAAAAAAGAAAAAAAACTAAAAAATATAATTAATAATTATATCAAACAAATGTGTCCAACATTAAAAAAGTTTAAAATATTTGTTAAATAAAAAAGAACAAATTGCAAGCAAAAAAACGTTAAAAAAGCAAAAATGAAAAAAAAAATAAATTACTTGACGTATAACATATCTTTGATATCAAGTGAGTTGTTAAAAAAATAAAATCTAAAAAATCAGTTATTAAATATATAAATAAAGAAAGATAAAAAATAAGAAAAAGTGTAAAAAAAAAAAAAAACGCATGGCGTAACAAAAAATAAGATATAAAAAAATTACTTAATTATTTTAAAAAAGAAAAAGGAGATAAAAATTGGTATCAAGTAAGTCTAAATGAAAAATTAAAAAATAATTAAATATTAAATAAGTAAAAAATTTTAAAAAAATCACGTGACATGAAACGAAAAGTTAAAAAAGAATAAAGATAAAAATGAATAAAAAAAATAGAAAAGTGGGTCTTATATTTAAAAAAATTGAATTCTAAAAAAATAAAAAATGAATAAGACACAAAAAGTGGATATATAAAAAATGGTGAGCTCCATTGAAATAAAAACATAAAATATATAAAAAAACTGAAAAAATCATAAAAAATAAAAAAATAATGGGTTTTACTAAAAAAATACAAAATAAAAAAATAGATCTATAAAAAAAAAACCATAATTCCTATTAAAATGAAAAACATTAAATATATAAAAGAAACTAAAAAATGAATCCTTAAAAAAATAACGGGTCTCAAACAAATTTTAATAATTAATATATAAAAATTTTAAAAAATATGAAATATAAAAAATAAAATGATAAAAAAACTTACCAAGAGAGAAAGTGGGTTTCACTATTAAAAAATTTTATAATATAATATATTTAAAAAATCAAGAAAACAAAAAACAATCAAATATAAAAAATAAAAAAGGAGAAAAAAACTAAACCAAAAATACGTTCCCACCAAAAAGTCATAGAACCCACTTGAGTAAAATAAAATTAATTTTATAAAAAAATATATAAAAAATTAAAAACTAAAAACTAAAAACAATTAAAAAAAATATTGAGAAGCCAACGCTTGACGTGCACAATGCCAACTAATCTACAGCTTTTATATTATAGGCTAAAAAAGGATCCCACGCGTTGCCGCGGGGATCCGTTGTCATTTGTACGATTATACAAATTTTTTTTTTTTTCCAAACCTTGTATCTAATAGATATATTAAGTCTATTTGGTTTTAAAAATGTAAAAATAACCTTTTTGATCAATGAATACATACATATATCTCAAAAGTTTATTTGACCATTATCATTATACAAAAGAAAATTATATATTTCAATCACTTAAATAATGAAATTCATGTAAAATCCAATGAAGTAGAAAGTAATTCTTTTTGAAATATTCTATAAAAATAACACAATGTAACAATCTGACTGTATAAGATCTAAAAATAAATACATTCATGTAAAATTTGATTATGAGCAACAAAAATTTCGATTTTTCTCTAGAGACATACTTTTGAAACTCTAAACAAAATATATATAAATAAATAAGAATATCTAAGAAAGAAAGACAACATAAATATATAATACATATGAAATTTTATTTCACATATATAGTTTGCTTAGAAGAGCATAAACTATAGAAAGAAAAAAAAAAAAAGGCATTAGCTTCTAATATCATTATCTTATAACAAATAACCATTAAATATTAACGTGTATGCCAACATCTAATCTTTCAGCTAGTACCATTTCATAAACATTATTGCATTCAATGGCTGAATTGTACATACCCTTCTATAGCAAAATTAGCTGTCAACTTAGAATTGAGGCAAGTATTCGTCAAGCTATAAGGAAGCTATACTTGCTGACAAAATTTGTATTGATATTTTGTATGTTAGCTTTAAATTCACATATGCCATCCATCTGGCGTTCGACATAAAAATGTAATAACATTCATTTATGGCCCTTTCTTGTTCATTGATAATGATGAAGGTTGGAGTAAACATATGAAAAATAATTTTTTTGGTTATTAGCAATCTCAATTGAACTTTCTACTGTATTTATATTATGGAGAACACTATAGCATTGAATACGTAAACTAATTATCATTTGTTAAGAAATCAAAAGCTGCAAATAGAGGAGTTAAAAGCATCAGAAGCACCAAAGCAAGTATGACAGCATTTCTGTCTAACAGAGTAGATGACAAAGCATATCTGATGTAAGGACATGACACTTACATCTTCAAAATGCAAAATTCAATCCCAACTAAACCACTTTAACCACTTCTCATGATCTGCAATATTATCCCTGACCATAAAAACAAGGATCATCAATGTCTAAAAGAACAAAAGATAAAATCAACTTTGCTTACATACTTGTAGGTTAGAATTATTAGTACATTCCAGCTACTACCTCGATTTTACATGCAAGTCACTCTGTGAATTTGGGGCTATAGAAAATTATGACAGCCAAGTTAATTCAACATAATATGTGAAGTGATCCTCATGAAAAAAAAGGATCCAAAAGCATTATTGTTCATAATTTCTTCCCTAAAAATGACTCATTTCCTGCATTCCCCATGACTTCCATAGTACAGTTTTAAGAAATTTAAACCCAGCAAAAGCATAATATTAGTATCTATCAACAAGTATTTTTCGTAGCAGCGTTTTCAATTACTTTAAAATGCAAAATGAACTCAAAAGGTGAAATTTTCAATTATAAAAACATTAAAAAGAATATTTATGTTCAACTAATTTTATTATTTCTAATAATACATTTATAAATAATTAAATGAAGAAATAATTTTGAATGCAATTAAACAAAAAAGAAAATTATATATTTAACCAAAATAGTAAAATCCAAATAAATTAGCTTGAAGCTAAATAAACCAATTAGTAATAGTATAAAATAACCATGAAACTCAAACTAACATATTATAATTCATAAATTAAAATTAATAAACAATCAGATAAAGAAACCTAATTTAAAAACTAAATCTATCACCCTCTTCTAATCTTTTTTTCAATTACCTCGTCCTTTTTATTATTCGCTAATTGGATTTTTTTTTGCCTTTGAAAACCCAAACTCAAAAAGCCCAAAATAAACCACCAATTGGATCTTAACAAAAATTCCTCCAAAGTAACATGAAACTAAAAAAATTAACATAATATAATTCTTGATTAAAATAAAAAATAATATAATTAATTAAAAACAATCACATAAAGATACCAATTAAAAGAAAAACATCCCTTTTTTTTTCATTCGTACTTGTTGATTTTCTTTGATGCTTGATATTTCTATTACCCCCACCTTCTTCTCCCTCAACATCTTTGATTAGCATTCTTTCAATTTCCTCTTCCCTTTCATTGTTTATCATTAGATTTTTTTTTCTTCTTACAAATCTCAAGCTCAAGACACAAAACAAATCCTAAACTGAAACCAAAAAAGAATTTGAAAAAAATTACCGTTGGCTACAACACTTTTCCACCATCCTTCTCAAATATTCTCTTTTAGCTTCCCTCCATTTAATTGTTCAACAACTGGGAATTTTGTTGCTTTAAAAACCCTAAACTAAATCTAGAAAATTAAAGAAGGATGGAAAATATAAAAAGAGAGAAAATAGATTAGGAGATTGAAAGGGAGGAAAAAAAATAGGTTTGTTCTTTTTTAATAAAAAAATCAAAAAATAATTTTTTTGCAAATAAAAAAGTAAAAGTAGATTGGATTATAAATATTGATGTGAAAGAAAAAAATACAAAAGAAAATGAAGAAATAGATGGGATTACAAATGCTGGTGTGAAGGAAAAAAAAAAAAAGTGCCATTCCAGACTTTGTGTTTAGGATGGGAATAAAAAATTAAGAAGGTAAAAAAATTGTTGACGTGATAGGTTCAATTCTATAGCACTCTAATAAAATTGAAAAAGAAAACAAAGGCAAAAGGGGAGAGTAAGAGCATGTCATGTGGATGTTTTTAAGAGAAGTCAAGATTTAATCAAAATAAGTAAAATTAAAAATATGGATGGATAGTTCATCGTGCAGTTCATTAATTTGACTTTGCATGCAACTGAATTTCATTTATTAAAAGACACAATATTACTTTTATTTTGCATTTTTTTCATTTATCATTTTTTCTCAAATTAATAATCAAAATAAAAAAAGCTGAAATCATGATTGACCAGACAAAATGTTGCACCTTATTATAAATTTTTTTTTTTGAAACCTTATATTAAAAAAATGAACATTTAGCAAAACAAAATTAAACATGGAACGCGCTAGCTAGCCTTACTTTTTTGTCCGCATTGTATATAATTAGAGTCATTTCCGAAATTGCTCTATAATTAAGTTGATAAGATCATAATTAGTGTTGCAATTTGATGGTTAAAAATTTTTCTATGGGCAATAAAATTAAAAGGGTTTTCCAGTAAGTAAGAATGTGAATTAAAAAGAAGACTATTGATTTGATTAGTAAGCATGCGCTTAATTTTTCCTTTTTACCTTTACATGACGTGCTTATTTTGTTGAGCATTCCTTTTAGAATTGATGATTAGACATGATTAAAGGTCGTAATTAAAATGGTAAAACTAAAGATAAAATGTATTTCACTTTTACTCAACGTAATAGCTACAAATTTAAACAAAATATAGAATAGGTTTCTAACTTAAGATAATACAAAATACAAGAGATAAATTCAGCACACAGTATCTGATATTTGACTTAGGAGAGTTGGACTTGGCTTCTATGTTCTTATTAACAAGTGTGGCTTCTCTATTATTATTATTATTATTATTTATCTTGACCCATTGCTTCTTTTCTGTCCTTATCATTATCTTTATCTTCATCCATTGCTTCCATATGCCCCCTTAAGATGAAGTATCCATTAGAGACTCCAATCTTGCATAGTAGATGATGAAAACATGACTTAGGCAATGCTTTTATTAAACAATCAGCTAAATGTAGAAATTTTAAGCAAATTTTTATGTACCCCATATCAAACAAAATGAAGGTCAATAGCAATGTGCTTCATCTTAGAATGCATAATTGGATTAACACTCAAGTGGGTAACCCCAATATTATCACAAAAAATTATTGGAGGAGCAGTCAATTTAAAACCAAGTTATGTAAGTAAGTTTTGTATCTAGGCCATTTCAACTGATGTTGAGGCTAATGCCCAATACTCAGCTTCAGTGGATAATCTTGCCACTGATTTTTGTTCACACGATTATTAAGAAATAGGATTATGACCTAGAAAAACAATATAAGCTAATGTGGAAATGAATGTATCTTTGTCAATAACCTGACCAGAATTTGAGTATGCATGCAAATATAACGATGATGATTTATGGAGAAGAAGACCATGATTCATGGTACCTTTAAGATAGCGTAAAAGTCTTTTAACTGCTTACCAATAAATTGTGGTGGGCTTGTGTATAAGCTAAGCTAGTTTATTGACAGAAAAAGCTATATCTGGTCTAGTGAAAGCCAAGTATTATAAACAACCAATTGCTTTCCTATATTCTATTCCATCAGTTAATGAACTTTCATCATCGAGTTTAAAGTTATGATTTGGTGACATAAGTGTAGAGACAGCTTTGGCAAGATGCATTTGATGATGCTCAAGTATCTCTCTAATGTACTTATGTTGAGATAAAAATAAGCCTGTTGATATTGGAATTACCTTATTACTAAGGAAAAAGTGTAGCAGGCCAAGATCTTTAATAGAAAATTGAGAAGATAATACTACAATAATTTGATTCACTGTTATGGTAGAGTTGCCAATAACAATGGGATCATCCACATAAATTAAAAAAATATATTTTCACTCCATTATAAGAATAAATCAATAAGGATGAGTCTGACTTGAACTTATTAAAATTGAATGATAGCAGGAAATTTATCAAACCATGGAACCAAGCCCTTAGTACCTACTTGAGGCTATATAGGGATTTGCAAAGTCAACAAACATGATGAGGATAATTTTCTGTCCACAAAACTAGAAGGTTACTTCATAAATATTTCTTCTTCAAGATGACCATGAAAGAAAGTATTATTGATATCATGTTGTCACAACAGCCAGTTATGCTGCACTGCAATTGAAAGCACAAGTTGGATTGTTGTGAAATTAATCACTGGATTGAATGTGCTATTATATTCAATACCGGGTCGCTGATGAAATCCTTTAACAACAAGTCTTGCCTCATAATGATCAATGCTTCTATCTAGTTTCCTTTTAACATGAAAAACCCATTTACAACCAATTACATTGAGAGTTAGAGCCACTGGAACTAGCTCTCATGTATTTTGAGACATTAGTACATTAAATTCACTTTGCATTGCTGATTTTCAACGGGGATACTTCATGGCTTATGTTGCATATGTTGGTTCAAGAGGCTTCATAGGAGTATGCTTGGTTGTAAGAAACAAACGTTTAAATTTTAATATGTTGTTTGGAGAGCGTGTAGTCATTAGATGAATCCTTACTGGTGGGTTTGCTCGTGATGAAAGTTGGGCAGGAGGTGGAGGTACAGTAAGTGGTGATGATGAGGAGTCGACAGAATGTATTTCACTATTTACTCAATGTAATAGCTACAAATTTATACAAAAGTATAGGATAGGTTTCTAGTCTAAGATAGTACAAGATACGAGACATAAATTCAGCATATTATTGATGCTTGACTAGGAGAGTTGAATTTGGCTTTTTATGTTTTTATTAAGAAGCATGATTTCTCTGTTTTTATCATTATTCTTATATTGACTCATTGCTTCTTCTTTATTCTTATCATTATCCTTATTTTGACCCATTTCTTTTATAGTAATTTGGTCTAATCGATCAGTTTGAGTTGAGTTATTTCATATTACTTCAAATTTAAATTATTTTAAATTCGAATAATTTTAGATTTGAATTTTTTAGAATTGATATTTGAGGTATTTGGATGTAAATCAAGTTTGAGTATTATTTGAGTTAAATTATTGACTTATTAATCTTTTGGAATGTTTGAGATTGGATCGTTTGATCAAATTAGAATTAATTTAGTTCAAATTTTTTTTGAATTTGGGTTAGATAGATTTGGATTATTGATTTTTTTTTTCATCAAATTGAGTTGGATAAGGTTTAAGTTCAGTAAATTAAATAAAATAGTCATGAATCAGCTTTAATAATTCTAGATAGGATAATTTCATTAAGATCAAGTCACCCAACCCATAAAGACAACACGTTTTTCATCTTCAAAGGTACAAGACATCAAAGTTGGGAAGCAAAATTTGGTTGTTAGATATGATAGCCGACCATCGAACCAAAAAAAAAAAAAAAAATTCAAACGAATTAACTAAGCATCATATATATATCCTCCCTCTACTTCTCACTTGTAAACCTCTTGATTTTGCTTAAGTTGGTCTAACGCTCTAAGCACGTTCTTAATTTACCATGTCTCCAAGTTTGATTTTCAATATAGTAAACTATAGCTAAAAATAAACTTATAGTTAAGAAATCAAAACTAACGTTATACGCCTAACAAGATATTAAAAGAAAATTAATTGTTCATATGTAAACAACATGTTAATCAACTGAGAGATCAATTTTTATAATAAATGTACGTAAAATTATGAGATTATTTATTGGTTCACTCGTGAATCGTGACTTGATCAAACAATTTACCATCATTACATCCTTAATTACATTAGAAATCTTTTATTTTCAAGTTCCTCTCTATAAGCTTAATTTTGAATTACAATTAAAATCTAATAGCGGTATACTAGAACAATTACAAATATATAATCCTCAATTTGTTACAATTTGACTAATGAAATTTTATGGTAAGCATGAGGTTCTGAAATCTTAATGTCCCATATTCAAATTCCACCATATGTAGATTTGATCAAACTTAATGTTAGATTTATTTAATTATATATTAATTTGTTTGTTAGTTGATGATTTGTCTATTTATTTAATTGATTTTTACATAATACTTTAATATTATTGTAACTTTTTAATATTATTATATTAAATAATATTTTTTAATGCATTAAAATTTAACATCTAACTGTGAAAATATTCATGAATCAAATCAGATTAAATCTGATTAATTTTTGAAAATTTTTACTAGATCAATCAACTAAATTCAAAGTTTTTGTAAAATATATTAAAATATTAATATTTTAAAATTAAAATTAAAAAAATATTTTTATTCATTAAATAATATTTTAGACTAAACCAAACTCAAGCCTCAAAAAGTTTATCCTTTGATTCGAATAATCAACTATGATGTTTAATAAAAAATTATTACCATATCTTTTTTTTTTTTCATTTTCCTAGAAGAAGAAATAACTACATAAATTTGCCTGATAATAAGAAATAAAATTAAAAAAAAAAAAAGGCAAATCAGGCATGATTCAACCTGCACGTCCGCTCCATTTCCAAGTCAAAAGTAGACGCTTCATATCAGTCCTGGGCCCCTAAATATCATAACTAATTTCACTTTAATCTTCACACCTTACATTCTGTTTTCTGGTGTTCAAGAAAATGAAGAGTTTTTGGTTTTTCAATGATTATCTTACTTTTACCAAAATCTTACAAAATCATTTTACACTTATTTACCACCCTTCCACTGCTTTTTTTTTTTTTCATTTTCCTGCGCATAAAAAAACCCGTCACTGGAATTAGTTCGTGTAGACATTTTGCCATTTTCTTGAAGTTTTTGCTTTGATTTGATATGAATATAATGAAATGAATGTTAAAACTATATAATGATTAGGCATGCAGTTGCATTTGTGCCTATAATATGAACAATGGTATAATGACTTTTGCTACAGCCTGCAGGATTGTTCTTGTGAGAATATATAATTATGAATCCTTAACATTTTTTCTTTTCTTTAACATAATAATGGAATAACATTTATACGTGTCTACGTACCTCCCCTATTGAGAGTCCAAATGGAAAAGATCAAGTAGTACAAGGCAGATTCAAGGAGCAAAATCAGGTGTCGTCTGTAAATATAAGTTCTAACACTTTGCTTCATATAAAAGACAAAAGGAAAAAAATTTTTAAAAAAAAAAGGATGGAAAAAGAGATGGATCTAAAAAAAGGAAATAGACAAGTAATAGCTATATAGACAAGAAATTTTCCTACCTATATAGTTGTAGAAAAGGATATTTTTTATCCATTTTTCACCTACCCTATCAGGCACACTAGTTGAAAAAAAAAAAAAAAAAAACATTTCATTTCCTTCAATTCTCCCCTCCTAACTTTTTAGACCTCATTTTTTTCGTCATTCTTATCGAGCAAAGCCTAAAGTCAAGAAAAATAGGAGGATGCAATGATATGGTGGAAAATTATTATAAGTTACATGGTCCATCTAATGAGAATGATTTTCACTCGGTTTAAGTTAAAATTGCATTGAAAATATTAACTATATGGACAGGAAATAACCCTATTTGCAGTTTATAGAAGCAATTCATTGTGTACAGCTTATAGAAGCAAACTGACTTCAAACGAAAATGGAAAAGTTTAGATAAGAATAATACCAAAGACCCTAGGGCAATGATCCAAGATGGCAAGCAAGCAAGAAAAGTTTGGATGTTAATATCTAGTTGAGAGCCAAATTCTACAAAAGGATAACTAAAAATATGCTAAGTGGATGCTTTCAAGTATGATCTTCAGATACATAATAAGTTAATGACATTAATCCATGACAACAGCAACTAAACAAATTTATAAGTATAAAAACAACCAAGTAAATCTTGGCATTTCCAGCCTACATATATCCACAAATTAAATCCCAGGGATAGAATAAGTGTCAGCAAACCAGAATTGTTAGTGCCTGCAATAAGTGCTGACATCCTTGACTTTACTAGAGAGGTACATGAGGATTTCTATTCATTGGACTTGTTTTTTCTTTTTTTTTTTGGGTCAACACCCTAATGCTTTGGATCAATCTCTTGAAAGCACAGTTCATATGCTTAAAAGACTAACTAGAGTACAAGTTGACACCTCCTCCAGAACCAACTCCATAACTCAGTAGTTATGTAATAGCATATTGGAACCAAACTAATTTCTCTTGTACTCAATATTCTCAAAAGCTAATAAAATTTTCCAAGCATACAAGTACTAACAATTTTAATCATTTTATATATATAAATATCGCAGATGGTTCACCTCTACCAAAACTTAGTTGCCTATGAATTGTTGATTTTCCATTTTTATTGTTGCTAATTTCATGATGATTATGTGTATCTACCCTCCAGTTTAAGGATTAATAACCACTGATTCTATGCTTTTGATCAACATAAGATGGTCATCAGTGACCTTTGGTACAATGTCAACAAGTTATAGCATGTTGGATCTCAAAAAACATTTTACAACAAATTAGGTAGTAAACTAGGTGCTTACCATGCAATATTTTCCCAATGAAGGAAACCACCATGGCGCTAGCATTTGTGAACTTATAGACATTCTCCGTTCAACTAGCTCACAAATAAATTTGAAACATGGTTCAAATTATTGAATTTATTACGATAAAATGTTCAAGTTTACCGCATACCAAGACAAGCCAAACCTAACATATTGTCTCTGGAGTTAATATTACCTTCATCATCCTTTCAAAAAACTGGATCTTTCAGACAGGAGAAGGGGAGTATCCAAATCAACAAATTCTGGTACAGTACCGTTTGTAAGTGTAAACCTTAAAACAAACACAATAAAACCTCAATACAAACAAAAATTCAATGATATTAGTGAGAGCTGATAAATATAGACATTTGAAAGCACACTGCTGCCATTTCTGCTAACAAGGGATGATGACTCACTGGAAACATCCCAAAGGCCAGCAGCAAATGGCCGGCAAAGCCCATGCACAGTCTGGTTTCCCAGCCCATACCACCGATCATAGATTCAGTCCTGTTGCCTTAGCCACATCAATAATTTTCAAGAGCCACCAACGACTCCAACTTTGGCAAGCTTAATGTTAACTACATCTGCAAGTTCCCCCTGTACTATTTTCTTAACATCAGCCATACTTCGACAGCTCTCATCTGCAGCAACAGATACCTTATATTTTTTTTTTGCAAAATGACTAACATGGCCAAGACCTTCCCAATCATCTCTATGAACTGGCTGTTCAAAAAGAACAGGAGTCACCCCCATTTCTGCAGGAAAAAGAAAAGATTAATATTAAAAATAAAAAAAACTGAAGTTGCGAGATACCTAAAAGTGCTGAAATATAATTGGTATTGGAGAATGTTACAAATCTTTCAATCCTAGATCATGCACAAGCAAATAATTTGTTCCTTTGTGCTCATTTTTTGTCATAGCTGGTATGCAGAATCTTAACTTAGTGTCTCTTATACAATCTCTACCATGTAATTTTTCAAGAACTTCAATAGCCTCTTCAGGTTTATATCCCTCATTAGCATCCAAGATGAATGAACAATCAGGGTGGGCCGCACGTATCGCTTGTAAAACTTCAATGTCAGCTTTCAGGTTCTTTCCCACCTTAAGCTTCAAAGTTTTGAATCCTTGTTTGTGATACTTGAAGCTAATACAGCAGCTTCAGCAGGGGAAACAATAGGAATCTGCACATATAAAAAAGGCTGAAGTGACAGATGGAAACTAACAAATGGAAGAGACCATCAGTCTGTAGTAGGGATTTCTCCAGATTTTTATTTTTTTTCTCTTTTAAAGGAGAAAGGGAAGGAAACAGAAATAAAAAAAAAGAATTAAGTCATTTTTTTTTATGAAGAAAGAGAGAAACTGAACTGTTATATCAGTGGTTATCATATTTGAAGCTCCACCAAATAGTCTCCACAGAGGTATGCCAATGCCCTTAGCAACTGCATCAATCAATGCCATCTCAACTCCTGCCCTAACCTTCAGTTGCAAGAACAGTCAAATGAAACACATAAAAGCCTCCTATTTACAAGAATTTAAAAATGAAACAGAACAAAGGAGAATTACAATCTTCCATTAGACTGTAAGATGCACATGCATACGTTTGATTAAACTCTCACCCCAATCTTCAGTTGCAAGAACAATCATATAACGGATACAAAAGCCTCTAGGTTGTGAGAATTCAGAAATGAAGCTGAGATATAAAAGGTGTATTATAGACCTGAGCTTCAAGTGCAAAATGGACTATGAGAAACCAAAAAAAATACCCTCCTATGCAGAAGAATTCAAAAAAGAAACTGAAAAAAGAGAATGTGTATGGTTGTGCCCGCATGTGCTCTCTCATTCTCAAACTAGTTCCCTTTCTATTGCAAGAACAGTCTAACAGGGGAAGCCATGTATGAGAACTAAAATATGGAATTGAATATAGACATCTGTTTTGACCACATACTTCTTATTTTCGCCATTTTCTTTTCTCTTGCTGAACCACTCAGGTAAAATGTGAATTCCAAAACGTAGCAACCAGCAAGAAGTCATAAGCCTCTAAAGCAAGTCATGCATAAGTGCGGTGAGACCAACTCCAATATAAAACGCTTCCATAGTTCTATTGTTTGATAAGAATTTATCTAAATTGTATGTAAGAATGTTTTATGAACGAAAAATGAACCGTTACTATTGGAAAAATGCTGGCTCAGTTGAAATTGGTGGTCTATTAAAACCAGGTGCCATCTTTAAGTTCTTCAAAGCCCATAAGGTTTAATATGATCTAAATAAGCAACAAGGGATCACAGGCCTTCAAAAACCTTCTACCTGGTTGCATGGTAAAAAGAGGGGGTAAAGTATGGAGGGATCAAATCAAGTAAGCCAACTACAGTTTCTTGAATTACATTCACTAGGAAGTTAGCAATTTGGTTATACCTTTAACTGCTACTATCCTGCACAAACACTTTCTCACTAACCAAACAGAAGAAAATTTTATCATCCAAGTAAAATAGTTTAGTAGTTAAAATCCAAACAACCAATAACAAAAGCCAAAGAGAGGACTATCAAAAAAAGGCAAAATAGAACCCAAAACTCCAAACACCAAAAAAAAAAAAAAAAAAAAAGCAAACTCACAGAAGCAAACTGATGTCCAGGCAAAACATCACCAATCTCCCCCAGTACTGCCCCGAGAGTCATGGAAGAACAACTCTTGAGCATCTCACAGGCCTCCTTGGCCTTAGCCATGGCAGTAGGCTGATCCTCCACCGTAACAAAAGGCAGAATCGGAGCCTCACCCCAACCAACACATCCATTTTTCAACTCGATCCTGATGGCCACATTCTCCACCTTCTCAAGCCTAGAAGAGGCTATGGTGAAAGGAGCAATCAAAGGTACATTCAGTGGTCTGTTCTCAGCTTTCTGGACTTCCATAGTGAAAGTTTCCATCAAATTCTTGAACCCAAAATTTGTTGCATAAGCAGTAGCGGGCAGTTCCATCGAATTTTTGACGTACAGATTGCAAATGGGCAGTAGGAGTTTGAGGCGTTTGTGGGATATTGAGGGATTGAAAGGGGTTTTCGGGAAGACAGAAAGAGACCCAATTGAAAACATTTCCCGCAGTGGGGTTTTGTTTTGGGAGACTTTGATTGGTTCGTGAGAGTGAGAGAAATAGAATGATATGAAGAGAAGCTGCCATAACCATTGCTCGCGATTCTTCTTTCGAGTGGGCTTTGTTTGAAAAATGTTGAAAAAATACTTGAAATGCTTATTTTATATTGGACATGTCCGTCTTCATGCTATTGTATGCATGCGTTTGAGCAAATTGTTCCTGACCTCACCTGACCTGAGTAATTTATTTTTGATATTTTTTATTTGCACGGTGTATATATTATAAAATATTAAAAAGTAATTTGATTTTTTTTTTTTCAAAAATTGTGGATCAAACTTAAATAATTAGCAACTTGCTTTGTTGATAATAAGATTTCTGTGCATGCGTAGATTTTTGCTACAAATCTGGTGATGCAGGCCGGTTAATTCTTGAGTTTAGTCCAAAATAAATTTAATTTTGCTGCTTTTTATTGTGGTTTTTAAACTTGTCCTAGAATTAATTAATTAATTAATTGGATGAATGGTTAAATTGACTCGAAAAATAATAATGGTTAAAAAATGAATTAATATTATATGTTTCGAAAAAAAGACCAAAGAGTTAAAAACATAGAGCTCTAAGTTTTGGTACATAGTTAAGCATAAGAGTAAAAATGGAGTGGAGTTAATTGTAGATAAGAATCTAATCAATAATGTAGTTGAGATTAAAAAAAAAAAGAAAGAAAATTTTACTTATTAAATTTATTTTAGAAAGAGGTTAACGTCATTAGTGCATATGTCCCATAAATAGCTTTGAATCAAGAGAGTAAGCAAAAACTTTAGGAAGATTTAGACAAGATAGTGTGAGTTATACCATATAGAGAAAATTTGTTTATTTGTGGAGATATAAATGGTCACATAGGCAAATATGGTAATGACTTTGAGAGAGTATATGTAGGATATAGTTTTGAAAAAAAAAATGATATTGGAGATATTTTTCTAGAGTTTGCCATTACATTTGACTTAACTATATTAAACACGTGTTTTAAAAAAAAAGAATCACACTCAATGACATTTAGAAATGGATTAAATGCTAGTCAAATTAATTTCTTTTTTACGAGAAAAGAGAATAGAAGTAGTTATAAATATTGTAAAATTATATTTGAATGAGAGTTTGACAACACAACATAGATTGTTATTATTCAATTTATTTCACCTCATGGGGTTTAAAAAAGCAGACATCAGTAGTCATGAACTACGTATTAAGTGGTGAACTTGAAGGGGGACAAAATGATAGTGTTTAGGGATAGAATTAGTAACAGAAATTGAGTGGAAGCCTGATGAAAATGTAACGTGATGTGGGGAAAATATTATAGTTGGGAATTTAAAGGGGTTGTTTAAAGAGATACTTGGCTAATCTAAAGAAGAGTACACCATTAGGAAAGGAATCTTGTGGTGAAACGAAGATATGAAAATGGCAATTAAAGCTAAGCGAAAATGTTGTAAGAATTTATGGAACAACAAGGATGAAGAGAGTTATCTAAAGTATAAGACAATAAAAAAGAAAACCAAGAAGGCTATTCAAGACTCAAAGAGTAGGATACATGAAAAGTTATATAGAAAACTAAAAACAAAAGAGGAAGAAAAAGAACTGTTCAAAATTGCTAAGATGAGGGATAAGAAGAGTAAGGATCTTAATGGTGTTGATACATCAAAGACGATAACAGAAGAGTTTCAATGAAGAATAAAGAGATTAAGAAAAGATGGAAAGGTTATTTTGATAATCTCTTTAATAACAGTTTTAAGCATGATATAGGTGCATTAAACATACCTTCTCAAGATGTGAATTATATGTTTAAGCATAATATTAAAAGCTATAAGGTTAAAGAAGCTTTGAGAAAGATGAGAGTAAAGAAAGCTATAAGACCAGATAGAATTTCTATTGAAGTCTAGAAATACTTTGGTGAAATAGTGATAAGATAGTTGATGAATCTTTTAACAAAA
>NW_019167927.1:0-54398 GCF_002303985.1 Durio zibethinus | reverse complement strand
TTATGAGACGAGAGTATTAGATTCTTAATTTTAATAATAAGATATCAATCGTTGATAACATTTAGAAAAAAAAAATGACCATGAAGTTTGATGTGTTCATTTAGTTGTAGTTACCGTCGAACCTCCAGGCCTCTGCCAGTAACATAGGTTAATAAACCAATATGAAGTTGTAGAGAGCAGTCAAAAGAAATCGTACAACCGTCCTTTCTTGGTTTGTAATTCAACTAGCAAGCCATATTATAATGCTTTCCAAGAAGGAAAAGTAAAAACATAATCTCATCTTCTCAACCTAACTCCATTCACAGCATTCGGCACATTTTCGTTTAAATAAATAGATTTTTCCTTTTTTTAATTAAAAATAATTTTTCTTTAGTAGTAGTAGGATTGTTGCTTCTTTGCATGCTCGCCACAGGAAATTTCTTATTTTAGGAGTAGCCTACATATTAGATATCTTTTGAATTCGATTTAAAGCTTATTCATTTTAAAAAATTGAATTAATGTAAATGAATTGAAATCTAAACTCTAAAGTTTTTTTTTTTTTTAAGCATAATGAAATCCACTAGGTCTTTTATATAAGTTTTCATTATCATATTGAAATCCAAGATTATTTTTAAGTTGGTTATTGATTGCAATTGAAAATACGTTATAAAAGTTTTAAGCAGCAGTAAACTTATCTATGTAGGAAAAATAAATTCTAATTGTCTCTAAAATTAGGATAGCCTAATGGTTAGAACTTACGAGACATTAATATGGGAGATGTTGGATTTGAATCTTGTGAATAATTGAGTATACTTATGAATATTATAGGATTCATTTGACATAGGAGTGAGAGAACTCTGTCATGTTATGATTTGTGATGTGTTTTTTATGATTGGATCTTTATAAAATATAATGTGAGGCGGTTGAATTTAACGTTACTAATTTACAATCCAATACTATTTCAATTGTAACATAAAATGCAAGAATATAAATTGTTTTAACCTTTAAATTAAAGTTGGAGATTAAATATGATATTTGATTAATCGGATCACTTTGGAACAGTTCATTTTAGGTAAAAAAATTTTCAAAAAATTTTAATTATATTTTTTTTAAGGTCAAGGCTCAAAGAAAATTAGAAATGAAAATTTATAAATGTTTGAAATTTGAACTCTTAATTTTTTTGGGAAATCACCGTTTAAAGAAAGTGGGTGAATCATTTTAGTTAAATTTTACGTTTTAAGTTTGATTAATTTAGTTTTAAATTTAAATTATTTAAATTCGAATATTTTAAATTTAAATTGTTAAATTTTAAAATTAATTTAATTTAAGTATTAAATTGAATTTTGAATTTAAAATAGTTTGGGATTGAAATTGATAAATTTATATTAATAATTTTTTTAAAAAATAAATTAATTAATATTAATGTAAAACTTTTTAATTTTATATTTTTATAATAAATTTAAGAAATATGGGGGACAAATAAAAAAGAAACCGACCATTTTAATGAGAAACATACCTAAACACATAATATTATGGAATTAAGTAGAGGAATACAGCCAAATAATTTCATTTTCCAACGTTACTGCTACAAACTAGTCAAGCATAAGCAGCACGTGTCTTTTGCTTTCATAGAAACTTCCGTTTTAGAATTAGATCCACATGCTATCCCCCGTTAACACACCAAACACAATCACCAGGACCACAGGAGAGGATAGGACCCATTTCCATCTCCATTTCCATTATCTCTCAGACAATCTTGCCCGTCAGATCTTTGTTTTACCAGTTGCCTCTTTCAATTCAACGCCCAAAACACAGCATCACCCACGAGCTTCTCACATCCCCATTTAATAAGGCTAATTAAAATTAAAATTTTTTTAGCATAATTATTTTTATAGTACTTTTTAACTTTTATAAAATAAAATATTATTTTATTTTTAAATTTATATAAAAAATTAAAATAATATTAAAAACAAATACGTAATCCGTAAAAATCGAAGGATCGACATCAATTTAATCAATAAATTTTGGTTTTACATTGATTTAATTATAGATAGTTTTCGACTTGATTTTGAAAATAAAAAATTTATAAATTAATCAATTTTTTCCGAAAACGGAGACGAATCGAAGAGTGATCAAATCATTTTAAGCAACCTGAGCTGAGGTGTGGGGCTAGTTTCGGTGGCTGATACCGATAGTATGATTATGAAGAGTCAATGGAAATCAATAAATTAAATAAAAATCAGACAGAGATTATCATCCACGTGCCTTACTTGTATTCAGGTTTTAGGAATCTAAGGTTAGATTATAGTGGTGCTAGAATTGAATGGTGGTGCTTGTCGTTGCAGTTTATGACAATGTCGTTTCAGACCCTACACACAGTTGTACTCTTAGGAGTACCATATTTTTGCCACTATACGGTGTTAGAAACCCATCGACCATTTCATATCTGAAGTTGTCGGCATAAATTTTTACTTTTTTTTTTTTTATAATTTATTCATTCATACCATTTTCACTTGTTTTCTGATTGTTTTTCATTCAATATACTCACTTAAAATTTAAATATTTTATAATTTTAAACATCATATAATAATATAATATAATAACATAATATAAAATATTATAATAAAAATACAAAAATATTATAATTTAAATATAAATTATAATATCATATTTTTATTTTATACATATTATATATAAAATAAATAAATATAAATACATAAATTATTAAATTTAACTTTAAATAATAAAATGAAATTTCAAAATTTAATCCGTAAAATGTCTCTCTAGAAAAACACAACAAAATGGTGTTTATTAGTTATTTTCGGTACTTACTTTTAAAAGTTTATAAGAGAACAAGATGAATGAATTACTTTGTATATAAAAATAATTTCCTTAAAATAGGTGGAGTAGTACATTTTAGTCATTAATTTACTTTTAATTAGTCATGATTTTACTTTCTATTTGTTTTTATTTTACAATAATATTTAAAATAATAAATATTATAAAATATAAATAAATAACAGTGATCTCTAAATTTTGAATAAAATATTATTTTAATATTTATATATAGTTATTTATTGATATATGTACTTTCAATGTCGTAACAATAGTAATTAAAGCATTTTGGGTGAATTTTTCCGATTCGCGGCGATGTATGTCGGTGATACATGGCATTTGGTACGATGGATATTAATTAACTAATAATGGCATGGCCATGAATTGGCGAACTCTGTGGCGGTCGTTGTTCATTGATTCTTCCCGACAGAATGGTCCACTTAGAGATTGGGAGTGGCATTAAGTTAATTTATTTAAGAAAATAAATACTATTTAATTATATTAACTTTATATTTTTAATCATTTATTTTTTAACTTTTATCAATTAAAAATAATTTTGAAACATATTTTTCTTTTATAAAAGATTAATAAAAATCTACTAAATATTTAATTTCAGTACAAATAAAAAAAATTATATCATAGTTCAATATTTTTATGTTTTTTTAAAAAAAAAAATCAATATTTAAACTTTTTCCCATTAATGTTAAATTTATTCAATTTCAATAAAATCTTAATAATTTAAAACCAACTTTTTCCCATTATAACTAGATTTTTAATTTAAAAGCAGGGATAAAAAGCTATAATTAATTTTTTGATTAACTAAAAACTTTTCAATATTTTCATTTTTGTACGTACATGCGTCATTATTAAAATGAAGATAAAATCATTTCCAAAATGTTATCTGACATACATCAAATAAAATTTTATATTTATATTTATACACATAATTTTAAAAAATTATTTAATGACTTCAACAACAAAAGTAGAGCGTTTTGGAGAGAATCCTTTTAATTTTTTTAGTGATGTGATGGGGATTATTCTCATGCTTTATTTGAGTCTATAGTATTTTCCTGACATTTACAATAATATTAATAATTGTCAAATTTTATTTGAGAAATTTTTTTGAAGAGTAAATTTCATAAATTAAGAAAATGAGGAAAAAACAGTTTACTTTCCTCTGGTTGTGACTTGGTAGTAAGAAAGAATGTTTAGAAAAATATTTTGTTATTAATGTGAATAATATGTAAGGTACGGATTTAATGTTTTAGAAATTCTTAGAACGTTATCAAACAAAAAATTAAATAAATAATGGTCCAAATCCTAAGATGGGGCAAAATATTCCAAAAATGCATCTATCAATCTAAAATTGGTGCAACTCAAGGAAGTTAAATGATTCTTTATAAGGATAAGATATGCAAATATGTGATCTGAGTTGCTACTTATGAACTTCTTCTTTTTTTTTTTTTCTTCTACTTTTAGCATAAAAAAATTGGTGATTTTTTATATCAATTGAGATATTATTAAAATTGATATTTAAAAGTCATGAATTCAAAAAAATTTAAATACATAATATTTTTTTCAGTCATATATATAATAAAATAAAAAATTTTAAAAAGATATTAGAAACTTAAAAAAAATTATGTTATATTTAATTATCATTACTAAAATAATTTAAACCTTGTCAGAGAAATGATTAAATGGGCTATATAAATATAAAATGAAAAAAATTTTATTTCAGTTTTTCTTTTAAATTTTTTTGTAATTTTTTCTTTTTTAATTTTTTTTCAAAAAAAAAATTTTAAATGTGAAAAAAAGACAATTTTATAATTTTTTAAAATACAATTTTATTTTTAAAAAAAATTAAAGTTTATTTTATAAACTTTTATTTTTAATTGTCAAACAACAAAATCTAACATTTATCTTATGTTTCGACGCGTATAAATTTGAATGGTTTTCGTTGACATGATATTATTTGTACATGCGTTAAATTTTTTATTGGTTATCATGACGTTAAGGCTTAAAGTAATTTGACGTACAATTTCACTTGATAGATGGTAATAAAAAATTTTCCAACATTTCAAATTTATGATCCCACAGGATCCACACTACCTCAGCCAACAGGTAAAGTAAATTTGATTAAAATCAGGCATTAAACTAAGAAAAAAACAGTATTTTTTATATAAATATTTATATATTATATATTTTACTTAATCATTATTTTTTATGTTTCTCTATATTTATATATGCGTTTGTGTAAGCTACAAAATTTAAAAAAAAATAGAGTAAAATTGTGAATCTAAGTATAATATTATCAATAAGTTAATAACAAAATGTAACAAAATATATGGCAAGTAACAAAATGTAATAATAATTTTTTAAAAAAATTATTATTTTGGTTGAAATTGTTATAAATATAATACTAGTTATTCAATACTTGGTATTAGTTTTCAAAATTTAATTACAAAAAGTATTTATAGTATTTATTATACATTATTATTAATTTTTATTTAAAAAAATGAATTTGAATCTAATTTTTTTTTAATAAAAGTTCATGCATTAATTATTGAGCTAAATGGTTGAGTTATTATAAATTATTTTAAGTAACATAAAGTTATAAATTTTTTATAATATAAGTTATAATTAAAATGATTGTCTATATGAATGTTTGTATAATAAGTATACCTGGGTGAGTATTTTATATAGTCCAAAGCAAAATTACAAAAATATTTTAAGAGAAAAAGATAGAGGGAAAATATTATATTTAATTTTTCCTACAAATATAAAGATTAAAGAAATTAATTATGATAACATTCATAAAAAAACAATTATTTTGCTTAATTCAAAATTAATTGAGAAAATAACAACAATAATTTTACATTTTGAAATCTTCAATAGGATAGCGTGAATGGCGTTTTAGTCCTTGCGAAATTTTTTAGATGGGACTTGGCTTGGGAGTAGACAAAGAAGATAATTTTACCTGAGCATTTGGTTCCATTTTTGAGTTAAAAAAAAAAAAAAAGAGATGATGTGGCTTACTGCAGAATTTGAGTGTTGAAGGGAGATGGATAATGCGGCTGCCGCTAGCATTTCTGGTTCAAAGTTTGGATACATAATTAAATATTTATTTAATACAATATTGGAAATTTTTTCGCTGCGCACCGATTTTTTTTGAGATTTTTTAATATTCGAAAATTATTTTAAATTTTCATTAATTCGAAATCAAATTAAATCAATCTTGTAAATTTTTTAAAATTTATTTTTTTATTCATAAAAATAAAAATAAAAATTTTATTTAAAAAAATTAAAATTTTATTATTTGGATCAATTAATTTTTTTTTTACTCGAATCAGTTGACAATACACACCGCATTAACCCTTGATAAATGTGAAATAACACAACAAATAAAAGAATCAGATTAACTGTTTAGGAAAAGACAAATTGCAGTATTAGGCTCGCGATCACGAGTCCCTGCCCTACCTCGCTTGTCCTTGCGAAACACAGCCTCCCACTTAAAGCTAAAAAGCAGAGTGAAAAAGGGCAAAGAGGCATGGGTTTCACAGCAGCAGCAGCTAAGCCAAACACCCTCAACAGCAGCAAAGAAAACAGGGGTATGGGTTTATTCCTCGTGTTCTTCCCTGAAGACCGGAACAAAATCAGCAACTCCATTGATAACAACACTAGTACATCAAGATTTATTCGTAGAACAAGTTCCAGTCTCCTTTTCACCAAAGCTCAATCTACCATTTCAATCTGTGCTCTTTTAGTTTTCCTTACACTTCTCCTCTTTACTCTCTCTACTTTTGAACCCTCCATCCTAACCCAACTACCCCTTCCTCCTCCATCAAAAAATCTCGTCGATTCTTATCCCAAAAAACTCAACTTTCTTCTTCACATTGGTTCTTTCCAATGTGGGATTATAAGCCCCTGCATTTCATGCAAAAATCCGATGTTTCTTCCTCTTCATTCGCTTTACAGGGGATGGGAACTTTGTATAGGCGTGGGACAAAAGCCATGAACGATCTTATAGTTAGCCATGTTGTTGAAGATGTGACTGAAGATGAACTCAGGCTTTTCTTACGAGTCTTGCATAGGTCAGGTGTCACTTCAAAAGCTGACACTGTTTTCCTTTTTGGGTCTCCTTCGTTATCTTCAAAATTCAGCTTTGTGATTCAGGAAGAAAACGACTCGTTCTTGAAACTTATTAAACATTACAAAGAGTTGAATAATAATGGTTTCCGTGACTCAGTCTGTAGTTTCGACTCGATCCATTTTTGGAAATCTGGGAAGAAAGACGTGGGAGAGCCTATTTGGGGAAAGAAAGGCCGAGGGAATTATAGCAATTCAACTGAAGCAGAAGGTGAGTCAACTCGGTTGACTTATGGCTCGGTTGTGGGATTTGATGTGAATGAGTTGGATCCAGAGAACTCGCTGGCCGGGTTTTTAGATCACGTTCCAATGAGTTTGAGAAGATGGGCTTGTTATCCAATGCTATTAGGAAGAGTCAGGCGAAATTTTAAGCATATAATGTTGTTGGATGTTAAAAATTTGATGTTACGGAGTGATCCGCTCGGCCGTGTCAGGAATCGGAGTCCCGAGTCGGTTTATTTATTGATCAAGGAAAGCAGCTCCGGCAAGCAAAGCAAGAGGAACTCGGAGAAAACTCAGTCTCATAGTCAGGTTAACTCATCGATTTTGATGGGTGGAGCTAGGGGAATTCGAAGATTAGCCAATGCAATGTTGACTGAGATTGTTAGAGCTACAATGCAGCATAAGAAAAAGAACTCAACATCGGAGTCGGTAATATTGAGTCAACTCGTCGGCAGTGGCTACATACTGAAGAATGTTAATTTGATCACATCGACAGAGTCAATCAAGGAAGCGAGTTCACTCATGGGATTGAGCTCCGATTCAGCTGCAGGTTATTCAGTAATCCAACGTGGTAATACTAATCATGAGCTTAATTCCATAATTATGAAGCTAATATGTTTGTGTGAAGTGGATTCTTCTGTTTATAGGGATTGTTAACAAAACAAAGAAAAAAAAAAGAAATTAATTACGCTTTTTAGAAAATAAAAAATGTACATTTATGTTTTTTTCACATGATGTATACGATATTTTTAGATTATAAAAAGTAAGTTTTTTTATTATTATTATTTGAGATTATCAATGATAATTGAAATTAAAAACTTTATATTTTGTCAATAGATTGCAAGATTGTTGACGATTGTATGATAAGTTCATGTGAAGTAGATTCTTGTGTTGATAAGGATTCTTAGCAAAAGAACAAATAATAAAGAATTAGAATTTTTAGAAAATAAAAAAATACGTGTTGAAGGTTTGTTCTTTCTTTTCTTTTGTTTGTCTTTTTTTTTTTTTGAATTTTGTATATATAGAATTATATTTAGCTTTAGATCCTAAATTTTGTAATAATGGATGGAAAGTGAGGAAATGACATTAAACAAAAATGTCTGGTGGGTGCAAGACAAGAAAGAGCCAGAGAGGGAGAAAACTAGGATTTTGGCATAGTATGTATTTTGCAAAACTTCATGTAGTTGACTCCAAAAATAATTCAATAATGAATGCTACCAAGCATGTTATTTTCATTTATTTTGGCAAATATATGGTAAATTTTCATGACAAAAAACCCTCATGTTCTAGCTACATAGAGAGCAAACCGTCATTTAAACCTAAAGTTTATATAAATAATCAATTTTTAAGAAGTATTATTTAATAAATCTAAAATTCAAATTATAATTTTTTTAATTTTTAAATTGCAATTTCTTTTGTTAAAAAAAAATCTCACATTTAATTTTTTTTTATGAGTTTTGCTAATCATGTTTTTAGAGTACTTTTTAAAGTTAATTAATATATTCGCTATTGTTATCTTGTGTATTCAATGCAACAATTGATCATTTCAATGCATTGAAAAATTATATTTTTTTTATGGTAACTTTAGGACACTTGTTGATAAAATTTATTTTTATTTTAGCTTTCATCTTTAATTTGACTTTATTTCTATTATTTTATCTTTTCAAGTTATCGAGGCGTATTTAAATTGTTAGAAATTGACACTTTTATATGATTTGGAGTATCGTTTGAATTTTGAGGAGAGAAAATAAAATTTATGAGATGAGAGCTAATATTATAATTTAGAAATGTTAGGAGGACTTTTACACTGACAAAAAGGGTGGGTCAGTTGGCCAGAGATTAAAATTATTTATGTATCAAATCTTCGCAATGCTTCAAAGATGGAAACTCAAAGCATTTAATTCTGCAATCAAGTTAGACGATTATACAGGGTGAGGGTTTTGAAAGGCTACCAAAATTGTTTCCCATCTTGGGTTAAAGAAATTTTACCATAGCATAATTGGGCTTGCTTGCAAATAACATAAAATTAACGGATACTTTACTCTTATCTGTTTGTTTATATATTAATTATAATTCAACAAAATGCATCAAATGCAAATTTATGAGTTTTTTATATTCAAATGGGCGTGCATAAATATAACAATACAAAAAAAAAAAGTAACATTTATTTTATAAAAAAATCATATAAATAATATTTAAATTTATTAAAATATATTATTATCATTATTTTACGAATGATTCAGATTAAAAAGATGTAATATTTGACCAAACAAGAAACCTAAGATGCGATCATTTCATTACCTTACAATTTCTACCGCTTAGGGATGCGGTCAATACTGTTACTTTTCTTTTCTTTCTTGATTTGATCCGATAATGAAAATTATTTTGATGTGAAATTTTCTACTCGCTTTTTTTTCTTCAGTTTCCCCCTTCATTTCCAAAGAAAAGAATTAAACAACAAAACAACTTTATCATTCACTTTGGAACCTGAAAACCCCTTATAGCCGATCACACTTACATAAATCTCAATGATCTTTATCATGTACATTAATTAATGTTCCAGTTTTTTTGTCCCAAATGACCCAATTTCTTACTTACAAAGGACATAAATTTAGGATCATGAAAGCAAGTTGACAAGGTTTGATGTGGTGCTTCTTTCTAGACATCGAAAGTGGACAAAAGTTAATAAATTTATTATTATCTTTTTAAACTAATTAATAATAACTAAATTTTTTTTTCATTTAATGCAATAAATTCAACAGATCCATATGCTAATTTCAATTTTAAAATACCTTTTGGCCAGAAGAAAGAACTAATAATATTTTATCGCATACACAATCTAACAATCCTAATTACATCGACATTAATCCATGTTAATTGATACATATAAACATGTTTCATTTATTTATTATTATAATTAATCGAACAATGAAGTATTTTAACATTACTGGGAAACAAAAAGAAAATGATGAAAGGCAAAATTTGTTGAGAGAGAAAAGGACAGTGATGGAGAGAAGGAGAACGCATTGATTAAACCCATGTGCCCTCTCCTCCGCGTTACACTGTTTATTCCTCTGAAGCCTTTATAGCATTCATTCAACTCAAGCGCCTTCGCTTTTACTTTTGCCAGCTCTGTTCCAACCAACCAATGCAAAATCCCTCTATAAAAAGAATTCACATGGCATTAGAATAAGCAAAAAAGATCAATTTTACAGTAAGAATGTGAGAAATGAATGAGTTTTTAATTCTAAAGCAGGAAACTAAGTATGTATTTGCTGCTCCCAATACTGATTTTTTTACCTATTTTAAACGCTGACATACAAATTTTTCTGAAAAGAATTTATTTGGAAGGAGAGAATTCAAGCTGCAGATTGCTAAAAAAGAGAAAAATGTTTAACAGAGAACTCATTTGATAGTTATACAGAAGCCATTATTTTTTTTAAAAAAAAAAAACATAACTTAAAGATAAATATAAAATTATAAGTATAGAAATTTAAATTATAAATTTATCAGATATCATAATTATATTTTCATATTGAAGCAAGTTCAGAAAGCAAATCAAGGTTTCGATGTGAGTTCAAATTCGGATTTGTTAAAACATTCTCTCCTTTATGCACAAGTTCAATAAATTAAAGAATTTTGTTAACAAGTTTATTTTAGATACTTTTTAAGGTTATTATATTAATAATTTATACTATTAAAATTTTTCATAAAATTAATAGTTAATTATCACATTTAATACAATACTATTTCTATAAATAATATTTTAGCGTTAACAATAGTATGATCTATTAGTATGCTTTTAGTTTCAATGATATAATACATTCTTTGACAACATCAAATGCCAAAAAAAAAAAAAAAAGAAAGCATTTTAACTAATCTTATAAAATGTCTTTAAAATACATGTTAATGAAATTCTAAACTAAATTAGGAAAAATGTGATTCAAGAACTAAGATACAATAGCCTTATACAATTGCATGTTAATTAAGTCTTCTATTATCATTGACATTCTTTTTGTTAAATATTACTGGAGAATTGGTTCAATGATTTTACTTCGAGTTTAACATGTGTAGTTGGGAGAAACTCTCAAAGTTAAAGCTTTGCCATGCCAATATTGACAAAACTAAGAAGAAATACGTGAGAAAGTAAGTTAATTAGAGCTAAGAAGTTAGAATTAGATTTATTCACGGACAAATCCTAGGACCAGGTGTTATTATTTGTGGGTTTAGAAATCCGATCAGTTAAACCAATTTTAAATTAAATTAGAGAGTGTTATCAATTTTTTTAGTTAAGTGTAATTAGCCATCTAACAAAATTTATCATTTTAATAAAATTTTTAATATTAATTAAAACTTATTAAAAATAATTTTTTGGTCTACAAAAAATAAATTTAATTTAGAAGCTACGATTGCATGTGAAAAAGATTAACATCTCACAACATCCATTTTAAAACGGTATCAACTAATCATATATTATTATTTAACTTTGATAAAAGTGATCTTAATTTTGATATTTAAAAATAATTTTCTTAATTTGTCTTATTGCAACATAAGAAATTTTATTTTTATTATTATAAATGGAATTTATTTTATTTGAAAGATAAACAAGAGCCTAATATGTTGAAAATTTCTCAAAACACCCCAATACTCTATCAACATAAAGAGAAATTGTTATAAAAAATAAATAAGAGAAGAGAGATAATAAAAAAGAATTTTAGCTTTTAGGCATGAAAGACACTTTGTTTAAAGCATTGTTATAACATTCTGTATAATTATGTCCTTTATGAATAATAATCTACTTATATTCAAATAACTATTACCATTTGTCATCTAATAATTATTTCTGTTCAAATATAATTATTTAGAATATGAATAAAATTAATACAAAAATTAATTTTGTTTATCAATAATTAAATCTTTCTATTCAATGTAGGATATGTCATATTCTAAACTACAACAATCCCTCACTAATTTGAAATGTTGGTGCTTAATTTTTATCTTTCACATAAATAAATATGATGAATACAAGAAGGTATTTTTTCGATTTAAACCTTAATTAGCATATATATCTTAGAATTCTAACAAAGTTGATGGTATTCGCAAATTAAACCTAACTCCTAGTATTAGAATTGAAGATATAATACACATAATACTTATTTATTCTTTTGTTTAAAGGTTTATAACTGCTTTTAGCACTATTTATGATCATGTGTTATTCATATTCATAAACATTTACAAAGAGACCTTAATTCTTTTTGTTGAAGTACCACTTCTATGTTTATATAAGTAAAGTTTCTATTATATCTCCATTGCTTTAGACATTTAAAACTCCATTAAAAGTATAAAAATTATCCTCCCCACAATGGATCACATTAGTTTTTAAATTTGAATAGATTTTACTAGTGTTTAATAGATACATAAAATAACTTGTTTTTACCCATTAAACTTCGTAATTAGAGGTTTCTAATTCAAAGTTAGGTTCCCATTATTGGTGTCTAATGATTTAAATCCATTCTAATGGTAGTAATACTAACCAAATATCTTGGAATTCAATTTTCTTTTATGGTAATTACCCCCACTTGAGATTGAATCTCTAATATAATCACTTCACACTAATATGTCCAAACTTCTCATTTTGCATATCATTTATATGCTCTAGACATTGTTGCCTCATTCTTATCATTTTAAGAAATAGTTGGTTTTGGTTATGGCCATAACTCTATATTCATTAATTTCAACCATTCTATTTCCATATTTTTATACATTTTTAAACAATTATACTTCTAGTACAATTGGATAAACTCAATATTAGCTCAAAGATTTGAAATAAACCAAGAGGGAGGTGAATTGGTTGATAATAAAATTTTCAAAAATCAATATCTAATAAGCACAAATTCTACAAAATAATTTTTCTAAGCAAATGAACACAAGATATGTAAGTAAACTAGCAATCTTAAAGAAAATAAGAGATAGAGATAGAGAATTAGACATCAAAATTTATAAAGGTTCGGTCATTTTTTTAGGCACTTATATCTTCTCCCTTAGCCTCACTTGCTAATGAGTTTAATCCATTATATGTTGAAGGTTACAACCTAGCTTATCAAACCTTTACACAATTAACACTACAAACTCTTAAGGGTTATCCTCCCCCTTAAGCTCACAATCTCATAATACAAATTTTTTAAGTGTTTTGCAAACTTAAAGAACCTATCTAAGGTTAGGTGTTTGCTAACTTGAAGTACAAAGCAATATTGACAAGAGAATTTAGAGAAAAACTGATACAAGAAGGATTTTTTGTACTTTTCTCTCTTTGAACTAGTTTGAATGCTTGAAAAAGATGGTTGGTAGAGGCAATAAGCTTTTTTTAGCTTTTCATGCTCTTGATTTGCAATGGAAGCCTTCATTTATATGTAGAAAGGATTATATAGCCATTGCTTTGCATTTAATGCTTTAAACTACAAAATATCAAACAAAAAAATAGCCATTAGAGCTTTCTTGGCATCAAGGGATCGATCCCCTCTTGTAAAGGATCGATTGGGTCAGTGATAAGCAAAACCCATTTCGTGCCTTTAAATTTTGGCAAGATAGAAGGCTAGAAAAATATTAAATTTAAGATTAAGAGAATTTGATTCAAGTTAGGCAAATTTTTGTTTTGTCAATTCAAAACTTTTAATCAATTCAAGGGTAACACTCAACAAATAAACCAAACCATTTTAGCCCTTTTAAGATTTTTTTAAGGACATTTTTATAATTTTACTTTAAGTGTCTAAACTAACTAGCTTGTATATTTTGCTCATAAAAGTATACTAAAATCTTATAACACTATAGCGGTAATTTTTTTTTTTTTATAATTATCATCTCCACTATGTGCAAGTATGCATTCTTTTATTAAAGAATGTCTTATTCAATTATTCAAAATATGATCTATACTTAATCAAAGTTACCATTTCATTTATCTCTTCACTATTTGGTGATTTTTTTTAAACTAGGAGGCCTCCAAATCCACTCTTAGTGAAAGATCACTAACAAATATCTTAATATTTCTATAAAAGTTTCAAAACTTTTATATTTTAACTCAATATAAGAGTTTACATCAATAAGTAGATTTTAAATATAACTATGCTTTTATAGTCTCCTTTTAAGACTTTTTATGTCAATTCATAATACTTATATGAAACTATTTCATAATGGACAATATTAATAATTTTTTATTACCATGAACAAAACCATTTGCATCACCCAAATGGATCAAATAGCATTCTTTTTGCTATTATAAAAGTTTTCAAATTCATAAGATCTTTGAATTACTCATTGCTTCCAAAGTAAATATACTTTGAAATTTTCATTATATAAAACCATAGATAATAAATCATTTATGCAATCCATGAATTAGACTATATATATAACAAAAAATTATCACAACGTGATCAAGATTGTGTCATCGATTTTGGCTTATGACTATTGTAAGCTAACCATAATAATCCACATAATACTTATAAATCATGTAGATTTGGCTATTAAAGTTATCTAATTTATAATGATAGCTTTTAGTGAAAACCAACTATCTCAAATGTTATCATGAGTTTTCAATGCATATAGTAATTACCCAACGGTCAATTCCAAGTTCATGACTATTGAAACCTCTAAACTTGATTTCAAAATTTTATGAAAACTTTATTTCTCCACCATTGTGTAACCTATATATCTTTATTATTTATCACTTTTAATTGGTTATAACATTTTCGAATATATAATAAATTCAAACTTTACTTATCGACCAATATGCTTGTATACAATAAGAGTCCATAGTATATTTAACTCTAATTTCAAATACTTTCACAATTATTTTGTGACCAATATATTCATATCTAGATCACTATGTCAATGCAAGTTATGAAATATGAATCCAATGAATCATTTTCATAAAATAGTATAAACAATAATTATAATATGAGTTCTACCCATATTTCATGCAAAACTTCATGATGAATTTGCATTGGTTAAATCCTAGATTGGCTAACTTTAAGACTTACGACTTTCACATACTAATATTATTATCTAAGCCCATATGTTAATATGGTATATAACCAGCCACATCCTTGCCATTATCATGAAACTATTGAAAATCTCAAAAACTTGTTCACTTTTCATTTTAATAGCCTACAAAAGGTCATTTTTTCAAGTACAAAATGCAAAAATATCTTCTTTATCTTTGACCAATAATGTATTAATTGGATGATGGCATTCTATCTCCATAGTTCATATCTTTCTTATATGTATAAGAAAGAAATTTTCATCCCATTCAATTCATTTTCATAATATATGGCAACCTATACCAATGTTTTTCATGCCATCACAAAATGGAATTAAACACATGCATGTATAGTGCCTTTGGAACATTAAATTTGCATGTTCTTTTCTAATTTATAAACATTCCTATTTAGACATTGATGAGCATCCTTCAAAATGCTAGTAACCGACAAATAGTTCAATTTTTTTTTAATGACATGCCTTTTCGTTTAATCAATATCCCATATGCAAAAAGCATCAATGCTTTTTTGTAACTATTGATTAACTTTTTGATGGCTTTTTATGATTTTCACTTTGTGATTGTTCACAATAAAATTTTATTTTGTAAAATCACTTCTAGTGTAATACAGTCAATAGGCAAAATATATGTCATATTGTCCATGTTTCTAATAATAACCATTATTTGGTTTATTATCCACCAATTAATCCATGAAACACAATATCTTGATAATAATTATTCATATATATCAATTTAATTTTAATTGGTTTTCATGAAAATTGAACACTAGTCAAAATTTGAATTAATAATAAATTTAAAATATATATCAATATTTAATTTATAAACAACCAAAAAAGATAGAACCATATAAATAGCTTGACTCAACTTATTAACTCAATTTTGGTGCCATGATTTAATAATAAAACTAATCTTATAACTAAATCTTATTTTCTGTATATATTCTCTACTTATATCTAATTTCTCATGATAAATTCCTTTAACCATTTTTTATTGTTTTCATAGAAACTATGGGACAACTTGAATATTTTATATATAACCAAGATAGGACAATTAAACAATTGACCATTCCATTAAAACCCAATTTAATTCATTGCTTGATAATAAATGATAATTCTTTTGGTCGTAAATCAATTCATATCTTTTTCTTTTATGTTTTTAGGCTATTTCCCATCCTAGTCTTTATAAGTATCGATTTTTCAAATAAATATAATACAATTCATTAAACCCAATTATGGAGTCAATTTCAGTATATGCATAAACTTATGCAATGTAATCAATATTTTGCATATTGTGTTTTGACTTTACATACTAATGAAATAAATTATTAATGTGTTTATCTCATTCTGTCAATCTTTTTACTAGCAATTATGCAAGAAATAAAATACATACCTATAATAAAGATTTTTATGAAAATTAACATTTTAGTCCATAAAAATATTAATTTTTTGACATCTTGAGCCTTCTATAATATTGATTTCCAAATCATGCCAAATTCTTTTCCTTGTATCTTTCTCATGCCAAATATAAATTTCTCATAATTACCTTTAAATTGTTAGAAAAAATAAATAGGAAAAATGAAATAACATAAAAGAATTTTAGCTTTGAGGCGTAAAGAATTCTTTCTTGGCTTTGAGGTGTGAAAAATTCTTCTTTAAAGGCAATTATGTCTGTAGGATACAATAAAGCCTCAAACTCTCCTATTAGAAAAGAATGAAAATGATTATATTGAAAGATTTATTTATAATGAATGAACAGACATAAACTTCTATTCAAATAATTATGACTTTCTGTATAATCATGACCTTTGTGAATAATAATCTATCTATATTCAATTAGTTATTATCATTTGTCATATAATAATATTTTTTTGTTCAAAAATAATTATTTAGAATATGAATAAAATTAATACAAAAATTAATTTTATTCATCAATAGTTAAATATTTTTATCCAATGTGAGATGCACCACATTCTAAACTACCAACAAAAATTTTATTATTTAAGGATTTTTTAGAAATTATTATTCGGATTTCCTTATAATCCCATCCTCGGAGACTCATATTTATCTTCAAAATTGACATTTATATAAATATAATGTAAATTGACATTTTTTATCTTTCATGAGAATTCATTTTTCATTTTTAATAAAGAAAAGGTAAACTAGAATTTTTTTTATATTTTTAAATATCCCTGTACTTTAGTAGTATTTTAGAAAATTCTCTTATCTAAACTTTTTTTTAAGAATCACTACTCGAACTTTTCTAAAATCCTATCCTCGAAAAAGTCTCCATTTATTTTCATTTGTTGATATTTCATAATAACAAAGTTACAATAACATAATTATCCACAAATTGATCTATTTCAAAAAAGATATATTATTTCTTTTTATATATTTTGTTTATATATATATATATATATCATGAACCTATGCCTACAAGCATTAAAATAATTAAATATAATTAAAAATAAAGATATGACAAAATAAATAAGAAAAAAAAGGGAAAATATATATCCAAATGAAGCCTTTGGGTTGGAATCTAAAGCAAGCTAATCTAAGTGGTCCAAATTTGGTAGCTAGAAACCTTTTTCTTGTTTCAAGTCAAGGTTGACGGGTGCGGGTTTTGGAAGCTAATCATTTAAACAAAATTTCACAATAAAATTAGGAAGTAGCCACCAATATTTTTTGGTTATATATGATTGGCAACCTAAAAAACTTATCATTTTAATAAATTTTAAAATTAATTAAAACTTATTAAAAAGATAATTTTTTTGGTTTGTAAAAAATAAAGTTGGGTTTGGGAGTATGGTTACTTAGGAAGAAGTATTAGTACCCACACAATGCCCATTTTAAAAACGATACCAATTAATCATATATTATCACTTAACCTTGATAAAAGTGATCTTAATTTTGATATTTAAATATAATTTTCTTAATTTGTCTCATTGCAACCAAAAATATCTTTGTATATTTATTATTAGTTTTATTTAATTTTATCACTTCTTTTTTATAAAAGGAATTTATTTTATTTAAAAGATAAACAAGAGCCTAATATATTAAAAAATTTTCGAAACGAACCAATACTCTAGCAACGTAAAGAGAAATTTTCTCATTTAAAAATTTTTTAAGAATCGCTATTCAAATTTTCTTAAAATCCCATCTTCGGAAGCTCATATTTATTCTTCAAATCGATATTTATGCAATGTAACATAAAAAATAAATATGATGCATCATAATTCAATTTAAGCAACATTTTATTCTTTATATTTCATAAGAATTCTTTTGTATTTTTAATAAAAAAGTAAATGAGAATTTTTTATATTAAAAATTATTCTAAATACCCCAATGCTTTAGCAACATTTTAGAAAAATCTCCACCACTATCAACTATCATCAACTCCCGCTAATTGGCACAAAAAGTCTACAAAAAAAAAATATTTTTCTTACCTTTTTCTTCTCATTTTTCCAGCTGGTTTTCTCAAAAGACCTTTTATTCATCCTAGATTCGAGTCAAAACCCACTGTTGTCAATTGAATCTCCTCTTCCACTGCTCGAAATGCTGTCACCTCTTACTATGTCTTCTTCATTCCTTACTCTTTTTTTTATTTGACTTTCAAGCCTTGAAACTCCCTAGATCTTTCTAAAATTGAAACATACTCTTCTTTCTTTTTTGATTTTTTTGGTTATAATTTTTGGTTGATCTTTGTTGTTATTTGTGTATGCTTTTTTTTAGCTATTTATGTGGTATTTGTTAGTGTGGTGGTTCTAGGTTGTCCGGTATCTCTAGGGCTATGTCAGTGTTCTAGGATTTGTTTTTTGAAAATTTTTTTTGTTGCTTGGATTGTTGGCAGGGTGAGTCTCAGTTGTGGTTTGGAGTATATTTATGTTTTTGAGTTTACAATGGTGGGTGATGGTACTTTTAATGATGGTAGTGAGTTTAGGTTAATGGTGTTTGATGTATGAAGGTTTAGGGTGTCAGTCAATAGTGGCATGTTTATTTTAAATTGTAGTGAGCTTGTGAATGGATAATTATAAGAGTTGTGAAGATGGTCTAAAGGTTAAGTTTATGTCGACAGAGATAAAAAGAAATTGTGTTGTGGAAGGTTGTGTGTGTTGATTAAAAAAGGTTGTTGGTTGTGATGGGGTGAATTTTTTTTTTTTTTTTTTTGGTTTTGGCTCTGACAATGAGGTTGGTGGTTAAGGATGATGGTTTTTTGGCTATAGAGTTAGCTTACTATAGAGGCAAAGTTAAAATTTTAGATTCTGTCTCTAGTTTTAGTTTCTTGTTGTTGGATTTTTTGAAGGGTTGTCACAAAAAGCTAGTGAATTTTTGGGTGCTGCTTGCTAATTTTTAGATGAAGGAAAAGTGATGGATGTTTGATCAAATTGTACTGAAGGAACATTTGGTTTGCGAAATCTTAAATTCCAGAAGAAAATGTGATCCATGAAAATATATGATTTCAGGGGAAATGTGATTTTTCATAACATCCTATTTTTAGATTCTTATGTTTGGTCGAGGAGAATCTGAGATTACTTAATCATACATTTTTACTATAATATCATTCATTATATAATAAACACAATAATACGTTAATTACTGCATTAATTTCATCCAAGAAATGCAATATTTTAATGGCTAATTATAAAAAAATTAGTCATCAATTATTGCATTAATTTCATCTAGGAAACACAACCAAATATGGGAAATTGAATACTCAATAGCAACATTTGAGAGAAAAATCTCATATTCCCCTCAACCAAATGCCCCTTGAAAGTAAATGGGGAAAATATGAGGGAAAAACAGTTGATAGCTAGGGATGGAAATTGTGTAGTGTTGGTTTGTGGTGGATAGAAATTGAGGGGGAAGGTTACCAGTAAATGAAATTCCCCTTTTTTTCATTTTGTATTTTTTTAAATTTCTTTAAAATTTAACAAAATGGACATATACCTTATTATTGGATTTGGACTTCATTAGGCCTTCTAGCTAAATTGATTTAAGTTAAACCAAACTAAATTGGATTGGGTTTTGACCCAAGCAAAATGACCTAAAGACAATTAACCTAAAACAAAATTTAAATGGGTCCAACAGATAAATCCAATTAAAAATACTCAAATATATCCAAATTGAGATGTTTAGACCAAGTATAAAATCAATCAAAATCGATTTGTCTCAGATAAAATTAGGTGTCTGTGCAAGGTTTTGTTAAGCCTTATCATAGATATTATTTAATGAATAAAAATATTTTAAATTTAAATTTAAATTTAATTATAAATATATTTTAAAATATTAAAAAAATCTATTAGGCTCAATGGGCTAGGCTAAGCTTTGGATAAATGTTTCCATATGCCACAAGATCATGTCATGAACACCTTTTGTTAGAATTGCATTATAACTCTTTTTTAAAGTAAAAATAGCATAATATTAAGGTCAAATTGTGATATAGTCTTTGTACTTTAACGAAATTTAAAATTTAATTTTTCTACTATAATTCATATAAATATAATTCTTATACTATTTTGATTTGATAATCTTAGTTATATCACTAACCCTGTAAAAAAATTGCTATTAAAATTCTGACGTGACTATTAACTTGATGACGTATGCATTGACCATACTAATGTGGCATTGACTTTGCTAATATAGCGTTGACTTTTTTGACGTGACAACATTTTAAAAATGTGATTAATTGTGAAATTGTGCAAATGATTTTTATACTCATACAAAATTTAAATTTTAAACCCTTTAGTATAGTTTATATCAATCGTGTTTTCGTACAAATTGAATTTGATAATGTTGGTTCAATTACTAATGCAATTAATTACTTTTCTTCATTTTTGTTGATGTAACCATTATTTTTTTTAAATCATTTGAAAATTAAAAAAAATCATATAAATTTTTTTAAATATGAAAAATTAAAAACCAAAAAAATTAAAAAATGATGGTTTATGATTTTTTTTATAATTTAAAAAAAATTTAATTTAATTTTTTTCAAATATTTTAATTTTTTAAAAATAATGTATCTAGAATTTTTATGAAAAATCAGATTTATTTCAAAGTAGTTTTCAATTTTTATAATTTTATAATATTTACCAATATTTTATTTTCTAACAAAATGATTTTTTTTGAAATTTTTAATAAAATTAGAATTTTTAAAATAGTAAAATATTTGTAATTTTGTAGGATATTTTATGATTTTTTAATGTATTAGATTTAATATTTTAAAGTTAAAGAATTGGAAATAATTTATTATTTTAAAAAATTGATAAATTCTAAAAGTTGAAAACTATTTTTAAAAAATTGAAATATATATTTTAAAAGAAATATTAATTTAAAAAAAAATAAAATTTAAAAAAAGATTTACTATAATATTTTAAAAAATGAATAAAATTTTTAGTTATTCATAAATTTTGAATTTTTAAATTAAAACATTATTTTTCTAAAAATTTCAAGAAATATTATTTTTAAAAGATTGAAATGTTAGAAAATTTTAATTTAATGTTTTTAAAAAATCCAAAAAACCTAAAAAAAAATATATTTTTTACTTGTTTTTATTTAAGACTTTTTAATATTTAGATTTTTTTCTAAAAAGATAATGGTTACATCTACAAAGTTAATGAAGAGTAACAAATCGCATTAGTAATTGGAGAACATTATCAAATTCAACTTATACGTGGATAAGATTTTTATAAATTATAGTAAAATGACTAAAATTTAAATTTTGTATGAGTACATAAACTATTTGCACAATTTTTGATCTCATTTATTAAAATGTTGCCATATCAATAAAGTCAACTCCATATTAGCAAAATTAATGCCATGTTAGTATAGTCAATGCCTAGATCATCAAGTCAACGATCATGTCAACATTTTAACGGTAAAATTTTGACAGAGTTAGTGATTAGCCTAAATTATCAAATCAAAATAATATGAGAATTACATTTCTATGAATTATAGTATGGGACTATTTCAAATTTTATTATAATATAAGGATTATTATCATAATTTGACTCAATATTATCGGGTAAGAGGTTCAAAATTAAAAGATTCAAGAAAGGAACATATGATATTATTCGATAGATACTAATATATTAATTAAAAATCTTGATGTGAAACTCAAAAATCTTAATTTTGAATCTTGAAATTAGAAGAGTGATAATTATGAAGGAAAAAAAGCTATCTCTCTCATTATATAATCCAAAATTACATAAATAATGACTAGACAAAAACAAATTAAAAATTACTATTACTACTCAAATTTGATAATTTAACTTCAAACACTTAAATATATACTTTTATTTGAAACAACCATCTTGACTAATTGATATTGATCTTTTTAGATAAGTAGAAAAGCAAGATACATTAGCACCAAAAAAAAAAAAGAAAAAGAAAGATATATAATTATATTTATAAATTTAAATGTGAGCTTTCTTTTTTAACGTAAAAAATTGGGAAAGTGAATGCAGACATTGCAAAACTTATGGAGCTATAGTAAACACACACACACATGTATGTATATATTAAACAAATGTAAATTCAAATGAACTCCGTTTCCATCCCTATATATATTAACCATTGGCGGATGGTTTACACCCCAAAAATTTTGAATTTTTTTTATAGATATGTAATTTTCATAATAATTTTGAAACTTTTTTATTAAAAAAATAGCTTGGTTTGTATCTAAATATTACAATTGTTAATTTTAAAAAAAATATAATTCTTTAACTTATTTTTACTTATTATAAATAATTTTTAATTTAAAATGAATAATAAATTTGTCAACACTTATTTTCACAAATATGTAAATGTAAGTTTAATATATATGCAAGTTTATAATAACTAAAATCGATGTGATAAATATCCAATTGTGATTCATTTTTTTGATCAATTTTTTTTACTATATTCTGCATGCTCATTTTATTTGAAAGTTGTTACATGTCAAAATAATTAATATGATTAATTTAAATACATTTTTATTTTTCATAATGTAAAAATGCCATGTCAAAAATTAGAAGGTTTTAATTTATACATCAAAGTCTTTACTTTATTGTTTTAAAATTTAATTTATTTAAAATATATTTTAATTTTTTTCATTTTAATACTTTAAATATTAAATATGATAAAATAATATGTTAATATTGTAAAAAAAAATAATGATTTTATTTTTATAAAGAATTTTATTAATGATTTATAATAAGAAATTGTGAGATCAATTGTTAATATATTCATTTTGTTATATATGTATATATATTTACATATTAACATATAATTGTAAGTTTTGTTATTATATGTTTGAATCTTTTTTTTTTTATTAATAGATTTTGATGTATTTTGAAATAAAAAATTATTATAAAATATTACTTTGGCCTCTTCAAAATTAAAAGTCAAAATCCATCACTGATATTAACAAAGATCGGAGTTTGTCGTATATATTTATGCATTAATGGCTATTGGATAATCATTTTATTTGCTTTTAAGCAACACAATTTGCTTGAAATGTTGACCTAAGTTTCCACTGGAAAACAAAATGAACATATAATAAAGAAGGTTAAATTATTATAATTGTCTTTTTATTTTAACAAAATTTGAAATTTAGTACCTCTATTATAATTTATAAAAATATAATTTTCGTATTATTTTGATATAATAATCATAGTTTAATTACTAACTTTTTCAAATTTAATCGTTAAAAATTTTGAGCGGTTGTTGAATTGAATATGCACATATTGACTTTATTGATGTGACATTGACTTTACTAATGTGACATTACCATTGCTAATGTGACAACATTGATAAATAAATTAATTGTCAAATTGCGCAATTAGACCTTGAATTCACATGAAAATTTGAATTTTACTCATTCCAATATAATTCATAAAAATCTCGTCATCGTACAAATTGAATTTGATAATGTTGGTTCAATTATTAATGTAATTAATTACTTTCCATTAAGTTTATTAACTTATCATTATCTATTTAGAAAATCATCTGAGAATTAAAAAACTTTTTTAATTTTTTTTAAAAAAATGTAAAATAAAAAAAATCCCAAAAAAAAAAATATGATTTTTAGGCTTTTTTGAAAATATTTTAAAAGCATTAAATTTATTTTTTCAAATATTTTAATTTTTTAAAAATCCATATTTGTTGAATTTTTTAACAGTCGGATTTCAATTTTTTAAAAAATCAAAAGTTTTAATTATTTAGAACTTTTTCTGATTTTAAAATATTAAATTTATTATTTCAATATTTTAATTTTTTTAAAAATAATATTTCTTGAAATTTATGGAGGAACATATTTATTTTTTTAAAAATAATTTTCAATTTAAAGAAATTTTTAAATATTTACCATTATTTTTATTTTTAGGAAGTATTTTTTTAATTTTATAATCAAATTAGAATTTTTTAAAAAAATTTAAAATTTTGTAATTTTTTGGATTTTTAAAGTATTAATTTAATATTTTAAAATTAAAGTATTCGAAAAAAATTAAATTTAATATTTTAAAAAATTGATAAATTCTTACCATTGAAAATTGTTTTTTAAAAAATTGAAATATGATTTTTTACAAATAAAAGAAATATTATTTTTTTAAACAAATTAAAATATTGGAAAAAAACTAAATTTCATATTTTTTAAAATGAAGAAAAAATTCTAAATAATTCATAAATTTTAATTTTTTAATTACAAAGCCTAAACAGTGAGATTTTTTTTATATTTTTTTTTATCATTTGTTAATATTTTAGATATTTTCTTTTGAAAATTTTAAAACTTTTTAATTTTCATATATTTTTCTAAAAAGATAATAGTTATGTTACCAAAATTAATAGAAAGTAATTGATCGCATTAGTAATTAGATTAACATCGTCAAATTTAATTCGTACGTGGATGAGATTTTTATAAATTACACTAGAAAAATTAAAGGTCAAATTTCATGCGATTATAGAGCCATTTGCACAATTTGACAACTAATTTCATTTATCCATGCTGTCACATTATTTTTTGTTAAGTTAATGCAATGTTAATAAGGTCAACGCCTATGCCATCAAGTAGACGATCATATCAGAAGTTTTAAGGGTAAAAATTTGACAAGATTAATGATTAAATTAAGATTATAAAATAAAATAGCATAAGGATTGCATTTATATAAATCATAATATAGAAATTAAATTTCAAATTTCGTTAAAATACAAGAACCATTATCATAATTCGACCAATACATAATAACACCAAGGTTATTTAATTATATTTGTTTGTTGCTTCCACTCTTTATTATCATTTCACCTCATTTCGTTGTAAATTCAATAATTAATTCATATTACCTTATGTTAGTTGTCTATCATTTTAGACAAAATCAAATGTTTTATCGTTTAAATAAGTTAAATTTACATCACAGTTATACAGGTAGATTTTAATTTATAACCTAATATAATGTTCTATCATTAATAACCATAAATTTAGTGATATTAGAAACAATTTCAAAATTGAAGATTTGAAATTTAAACTTCAATCATAACATAAATAAAAATAAAGTTTTCTTAATTATGAGTTGTTTATGATACTTGAGGTCAATAATCAAATTCAAATTTCATGACAATCCAAATTAATGACAAAGGTTATCGTGAATTGAATTAATGGTTAACATTTGAAATTTTATCCGAAAAATCTCGAGTTGAAATTTTGAATGTAAGTGGGGATGACAAAATAACTTGTACCCTATAGGTTTTTATTCGTTCGGATATGATAAAGTTAGATTTAAAAAAAAAAAGATCAAGTTGGATGTAGATTGAGATTTTTTTTTTTTGAAAGTCGGGTTTGAGTTCAGTCGGGTTTTAGGTTGCATTGCCTTAACTTGATTTTTATTTAAAATATATTTTTATTTTTTATTTAATTTTATATTTATATATATATTATATTAATAAAATTATTATTTAATACTTTAATTTAAGATATTAACTTAATAAAAATATTATATTTATATGTAATTAAGATGTAATTTGTATTAAAAAATACTATTAAGTTAATTTTATATTATATTACATTATTAATGCTATACCACTTAAAACTATTAAATTAATTTAAAGTTGAATCGGTTGCGGTTTACGAATATACATGTTGGGTTATGAAAAAAAATACTATTTTGATGTCCATTCAAATTGGAATCGAATTTAAATATTAAAGGATTGGGTTGGAATTAGATCAAGCAAAAACTTGCTCCAATTCGACTAGTTGCCGACCTTAGATGCAAGTTAGGATTATGGAATGAAAGAGATAGCTTTATTTTGTGTAATTCAAAATTCTTATACAAGAAATGAGAAAAGTCTAATTTAAAATAGCAAAATCCTTGCACACAAAGAAGAGTGAGTTAGGACAAATGTGTTGTTTTTATATTGTTCAACTTGTTAACATGAAAATGAAGCCCACAAATTAATTCAAGGAGGCATTGTATCCAAATCAATAATCAATAACGTGTACGTCAGTGTCTATATATAAACCTCTACTTAGCATTTAATAAACAGCCTGCTTTTGATCATGCATTTAATTATTAGCCAAAACGAGAGCTTCAATTATTTTAGTGCAACACAATTATCATTACTCCTTTAAATGAGGTCTTAACTCCAACTCTCTCTTCTAAATTGTTAAAAAAAATCAAGAATATTAATATCAATATTGTACATAATAATTAGATTTGAGGATTCAGGTTCAAATCTTATTAATTTTATGCTGAATTTATTTAGTTATATATTGATTTATTAATTAATTTTTTTGTATGATTTAATTCAATGATTTATTATATTAATAGATGTAATATTTAATTATATTTATAACTCTATAAAAAGATAAACATAAATAAGTAAGCTATGTGTAAGATCAAATAATATACATGTTTAAAAATTTTATAAGAGAACAACAAAACATGTTTTCTTGTAGTGACCATTAAAACTTTAAAATTTCCACTTTAGGAAGTGAGATTTGTAAAATTGGAGAGAATTACTTCTCATTTTGTAGTTCAAAACATATATATATATATATGTATTCATAAAATAATAATTTTTAATGTTGATGTTATTGATTATACCCTTTTTATTTTTATAAATTAAGCTAAAAAACGGTAATACTATATGATGAAAACGAAAGATAAAGAAAAGTACAATAATTCATTCGCATTAAAGACTTGAGAGCTTAGAAGAACTTCAAAATTTTTTTTGAACAAATTCTAGCCCTAAAAAAACTGATTGATCATATTCACGCTTCCATTAGAAAAGCCAACAGACCGACACACCATAACGTGCCAGGATTCATCACATTATTCATACATGAAAATTACAGCCCAATTTTGATTGGATTTTGAGGGGTGAGATGCTTGTAGGCCCTTACATATATAAGAGAGAAGAAAGTATAGTTGATTCCACAAAAGCCACACCACATTTTTTAGGCTTTATAATGAGAACAAGGGCATGTGTATGGTTCAAGGAAATGAAGAAAATTCCAAAACTGATGTATGCAAAGCATGAATTTGAATAAATGCATTGGATTTTAGCTTAGCCTCTAACCCTTCTTGTTTTGAGAATGACCCACTTTGGAAGATTGAATCTACAAGTGCTAGCTGTAAAATTCTTCCCAATTAATTAAGCATGATGCTGACTCTTTTTTTTCTTTTTTTTTTTTTTTTGTACATAAAAATCCCTACTTGATTTGTTAGTTATACTAAATGATATATTTTTGTCACGATCTTGATAAAATATTAAAATTTTAATAATTTCAAGTATAAAAAAAAACTGAAATACTCTCTTTTATTTTATAAACTTTACTTTAATCTCTTCAAAATTACTTATATAAGTAATTTTGTGAGAAGAACACAAATTGATTAAACAGGAGAAATATTCAATAATATGACCAAAAATTCAAAAGAGCATCTAATTAGTTATAGAGACATGGGGAATTTGGATGTGGTCGGGGGCACAGAGAGAGAGAGAGAGAAAGAAAGAGAGAGAGAATGGAGCTTACAAACACACACACACACACACACTCTCTCTCTCTCTCTCTATTGATTTAATTTAAGATCACAAAGTAAGGAGTTAGGCAAGAAAGTTGAGACCGAAAGATTTAGGCGCCGCTTCTCCAAAAATATAACGCTACGTATTTTTTTGAATTAAACGATACAATTAAATCTAATAAATATATTGTAGCGGCGTTTCTGCAATGGTGGCAATCAAAGTTGGACTTACCCTCTTTTAAAATAGCTTTCTTTGAATAAACAAATCATCTTCTTTAACTTACTTTAATGAACTAATAATGATGATTTAAATTATATATACATACATGTGCCGATGAGTCAAATATTCAAATGTGATATAATTTCTTTGGCTAAAAGGGTAAAAAATGTTTTTAATTATAATTCAATAATTATTTAAATTATTTATATTTTATTATAATTAATGAAGTCCTTAAATTTTTATTTTGTCTCAATTAAATTTTTAAATAGATGAAATCTAATTATGTCATATAATTTAATCAATCAACTTTGGAATTATAGTTAATTGAACTTTTAGAAAGATGTTGAGAGAAAGAGGTAAAGAAAATAAAAAAAGAAAAAAAATTTAGTTTATTAATTATATATATATATTAATTACGTCACTTGTCAAATTTTAATCATTTTTATTGATGTTAAATAAATTTTATTTTAGTTGACAAAAAAATTAATTATATTAATTTTTTAATCCAAATAAAAATTTAATTAAATGCAAATAAATATTGGAGAAGTTAATCATTGTTATAAAAAATAAGAGCTTAGATGAGTTTTAATTAAAGTTTAGAGGTTTTTTAACCCTTTAGTCATTTTTTTAAAAAAATGTTTTTGTCTTTAATATGATTCACGAAATAAAAAAAAAATTATTTCTCTAAAAAATAATTATGATATGCATTTGTTAACCATAAATTTTTATCTCATACAATTGGAGGTTACAAGTTGGAAATAACTTATAAGTACAATGTTTTTTTTTTTTCAATTAAGTAATTATTAAGATAAAAGTTTATGGGTAGATTAAGAATTTAAAAACATAAAATAATTTTTGCTCTTTACATTCAAAGAAATTTATTTTTTTAATGACAAAAATATTTTTACAATGAAAGACTTAATTAATCATACTGAAATTATAATTTAACCTTTCAATATCATGCATTTTTTAAAGATAATAAACCAATCGCATGTAGTTTAGGAAATAAAATAACTTAATTGGACATGTATATTCAAAAATAAAATAATTCAATTTGACATGCATTTTAAAAAAGATAATGTATTTTCATATTGCATTTTTTTATGAATTTAAAAACTCAAAAAATTTTAATCTTTTAAAAAATGCATATTCCATTTTGTTTTAATTTATTGGATTTGTAATTTTGAAAAAATTTTACTCTATTTACGAAGTATTTTAGAATACGGCTTTTTTTTTTTTTTTTAATTTGTTAAGAAGGGACAGAATCCTATGCTACAAAAATGGAGTCGAACCCCAGCTTTGTGTCTTTTTTAGCTTTCCTAGGCTTTAGAATATGACTTTAATCCGTTACTTCCTCTCTGTGATGTCATATATTTAATTTTATATTGTAGGTTTTACTGAGGTTTTCTCTGAAATTGAGTTTTGGGTCAATGAATGGCAAAATGTTGATGGTGGATGTTTGGATATTTGTCTAATCCTATCAATTCATGCTTTATAGCTTATTGGATATTTTGTCTCCACATGTCAGGTCCGATACGATGTTACCTTTTGCTCAAACAATTGCCATAAGCTGTCACGTCTGTGTGTTTCAATTTTTGTAATGAACTTTGGTGTGTTTTAAAGGTATATGACATGCATATCTGATGGATTTAAAATTACAGGAGAATACGTTTTTGTAAATATTTAAAAATTTATGAATTTCTATATTTGTAAACCCTTAAAAATTTATAAAAAAATATTTTCGTTATTCACGTATTCATGAAAAAAAATTTAATACATCATACTTCAATTTAATCAATATTTAACAAAAATCAAAGACAACTTACCCCTATATTAAAATTTGAGTTTAGGTTTTTATATTTGGAGCGTGCCTAGAAAATAGATGTATAGAATAATTTTTGGATGCAAATAGAAATCCCAAAATAAATTTATTATTTCCTCTCGTATGATTATGATTAGGGATGACCATAGAGCAGACAATTTTCATGGCAAGTTAAAGTAAAAGGAGATATCCCCAATTTAGGACCAAGAGAGACTGCAAGCCCAGTTGTATAAAATTTACATTAAATTTATAGATTGCCTACTAATGAAAATTGTTGACAATGGGAATTAAACATTAATAATCTTACAAGTAAAATATTCAATCCTTCTTAACTCAACCAAGTCCCTCCCATTAGCAAAGAAGATACACTATTCAACTGCCTACTTCACCTCCTTCAGTCTGTAATAAAGAGATTTTGTAGCCTAACAAAGATCAACATGAAAACATAAGTTCTCAAACCATGAATTTTCATTACTTATATTGGAGTTCAATACAAATGCAAATCATAGACACCACCTCCTCCTTTAACAAATTAAAACATGGACAAAAGATCAAAGATGAATAACTACAAAGATTAAATACATGCCAACCAAATAAAAAGAATGTTGACCTGCCACTTGTCCTTAACTACAATATGTGATCATTATAAAGGCAGTGAGGCTAAGAGGAGAGGGGGAACAAAAAAAATAAAAAATCACCCTTTCAGGCAACATCACAATCAATCCGGATACTAACCGCAGCCACATTCATCAAAAAGGCAAATGAAAAAGAACTAAGACAGGGCAATCCAGGCAATTTTCAGGCAGAAGTGAAGATCGAATTAAATGAGGGATTGATTTTTAGAATAAAAGCTGCAGAGGAAGCACATAAATTACTCGTTTAAATGGGTTCATGCTCTAGAATAGATCAGCTTTCTTCTTTAGCATGTCTTGCTTCCACTTTGGCAATTTATAAAATGCTTCTTTTGCCATCCTGAATACAGTCCGGAACTCCTCATCAGACAAATAAGCCTGAGAAATCAAAGAGTAAGAACATGAATATTCAGAAAAAGATAAGAGTAAACTTATAAACATCAATAGCAGGACAAACCTCCCTCCGTTTGAAATCAATTCCAGTCACAGGATTTTCAGATTTGGCCTTCAGTTGCTCATAACGGAATGTACTTTGAGTGCTTCCACTCCCATTCTCATACTGCTGTATCTCATCCTCTCCATTTGTTTCAGAGACTATATCAGTCTCATGGGCTTCAGCAACCTCCCGAGAATCCTCTGCTTCAGAAGGGTCAACATCACTCTTTGCTTCAGCTGTGCAATATCAATGCATCAGATACAGTTTCAGAATTATATGAAAAGATAGAAGGTCAAATTTACTTATCAGCTGCAACATCGAGAAGATTTAGCAACTTGTGGATCATCCTACCGCAATGGTTCCTTTTTTAGAAAAAATTGTCCAAAGAGTACAAGGGCTCTTACCCGGTGGGCTGGTCATTGCAGGAGTGCTGCTAGTGGATTTTGTAGGTGATGCATCAGGTGATTGTTTCTTCTTTTCGGCAGTAAGAACTGAGCAAAGAGCAGCTACAGCTGCAGCTCTTTGTGATCCCTGACTAGTGCTGGAAGGCTTTGGAGTTGAGGTCTTGCTTCCTGATGATGTATTGAATGCAGATGATAAGGCAGCTAAAGCTGAAGCTCTTTGTGTAGGTCCGCCTTGATTTCCATTGGATCGATCCTGGGCCTGTAATAATGGCGCATATCAAATACTTAACTCATAAGCAATGTAAATGAATGCTTTTAATTCTCAAAATACAGGTACAAAGAACTTTATCATAATTACTATATACGTAAATAATACATTAAAGCAGGTATCATGAAAACGGGTGCAAAAGCAAAATGGAAACAACAATAAGCGGTATCCAGTAACATACAGAGGCAAAAGGGTCAAATTAACTACCTAAAGTTAAAACATACATGATCGATGGAAACAAGCAGAACTAGTATTCAAACCAATTGAGAAAAGAGGAAAGAAATGCATTATCAAGCTGAAAATAACTGGTACAAGAGGTGGCGAGAACAAAAATAATTTTCCAAAAGTAAAATACATAGATACCAAGGCAAATTTTTTTCATTATTCTCCTCCTTTCATTTACATCTTTTTTTTTTCTTTTTTTGGTTTCTGCCTTTTGGGATCCTGCTATGGCATCTAGCATGGATGGCAAACATTAATCCAAGGAGCCAGGATGCAAAAACATTCAGAAGTTAAAAGACAGCATAAACAGCTTGTTGTTAACGCAAGTAACCTATACTTAGAACTCATTCTTTGATCCACGTGGTCTTTGCTGGTTAATAAAACCAAGTTGATGAATCTAAATCCTAGGCAATGAGAAGTCTAGCTAAAGCAAGATTGACTATTTTCAAAGGCATCAAGAACATTAATATACTTCTTCCAATAATAGCATCAAATTTGAGTCCATCCCTAATTAAGTATGAGAAAAACATTATGCTTAGGTGGTAAGGTTAATCAAAACCTTAGGCTTTCTTTCTGCTTCCTTACAGTAATTGCTAAAATGATTTTCTCCTAAGTTCTTGAGGACGAGGTGGATAGGAAGTTTCAGAATTCCCCAATGTGTCAAATTTCATCGCCTGTTGCATATGAGATATAAGGTCAAGTGCTTGAAAGGATCACATACCTTTGGATCATACAGCAAGGAAGTAAATTTTGGACAGAGGAAAAGAAATGTATGCAAAATAAGCACATTGAAATGACACTGCAGCAAACGATCTTTATCATAAGATGAAAAAGGCATTGTAAATAGGAAGAGGAATCACTTGAAATGGTTTATTTTGTGCAGTGAAAACCTGATGTCAGAACAGGTTCAAACAGCCGAAACAAAAGCATGCAAGAGAAAGGAGGCAGAAAAAGGGACAGCTAGGAATGGCATCATTGGGATAACCTGTTATGAGGACTCTTTTTTGCAGTAGGTAATATCTCTCAAGTAAATGAAACCCTACATGTAGTCTTATAATGCATTGTTCTCCATGGTTATAAACCAGTTTTCAAACTTTTTGGGAACGTCATTAGGTGGGTCGTCAGCAGAATTAGCTCCTCACTATGTTAAACTACCAATGAAAAGAACCATACATAAGAATCAAAACTGCCAACATTTCAAATTTTCAATGAAAGGCTGCCATAAAGCACAATTGCTTTTTCCATACCAAAGCAGCTAATAATCTTACCGTTCTCCAACTAGTGTGGTTAGATGAAGTACAAGAGGTTCAACTTAGTTCCTTCTCAGATTTTTTAATTGAGACACAAAAGTAGATACAGTTGAAACTAAAAAATAAAATGAAAGTTTATTAGCATAATCAGTTTGTTACTGAAAGGGTTGATTTGGCAGAAGATGGATTGCATGCAGAAGACAAGGCAGCTAAAGCTGAAGCCCTTTGAGTGGGAACCCCTTGGTTCCCATTGGACTTGTCCCGTCTTGGCAGCATAGAATCCATCAGTCAAGGAACAGGATTAGTAAATGAGTATCATTGTTTTGAGAGAAAGACATGTTTGTCTTCAGATAAGATCTAATATCACAGTCCTTAATTTACCAATACAAATTATTACCCACAAAGACTACAAGGTCAAGATAAAACTTCCACCTCAGGGGCAACCTCTACTAAAATTCAATATCATCTGTAACAGATAATATCATAAATTCATCTTTAAAGTTTGCTTTATGTATCACTTAAGAGACTTCCTCATTTCAAGTTAGCAACAAATTGCTTAATAGAAAGATGGTTCTTGGTGTCCACAATGGATAAGCAGCTAAAAGTTTTTAACACATTAAAGAAGGAATAAAGGTTATAACAGGAAACCACAAAGAAGCCATGTTGAACAACAGCAAAAGATGTAGCATTATAACACAATCTTATCCATGCTTTCAATCCATCAAAATAAAAACCTGCTTTAATAAGTTATGTTCCTTACAAGGAGTGGTCAAAATTAACTCTCATTTATGATCCAAATTTCTCTGAATACAAGACAGAAACTTCATATGAGGAAAATTCACTCCATGTGAATTAAAGAAAGAATTTACCTCCACAGCATGGCTAGCCCCAAAGAGCAATGCCACCTTCTTCTGGAATGAGTTCCCTTGCACCTGTGTTCACAGAGAACATCTAAGTGTAAATATCAAACAGACACAGCTGAACACATGAAAGGAAGGATGAACCATGTGTTGAAGAGCAGTTAACCCTTAAAGGAACAACATAGGTTTCATAAATTTTTCTGAGTAAGTGTAGAATTAGAACTGTTTTAATTCTAGGTACACTGCGACTGACAACAATAGGGTAATGGTGATGTTCTTCAAGAAACAAGAAGCTCTCAATAGTATGATCCTTAAATTTTAATTTTTTGAAGAATTGAATGTTATGTTCTTAAAACAAAGTGCTTATGCTAATCAATTCCTTCTCTGGTCCATATAACATCAATATGTCATCATAATGCTTACTGACCCACTTTTCAATCATTGGGGCTCTCTCATTTCATTTTAAATTTTGGAGTCCTTACGCTTTGACTTCTTATCTCCTGCACCTCACACATGCTCTAAAGTTTGTTTTCTTTTTCCTTCTTATTTGTTTTCTGTGCAGAGAAAGAAACTCATCAAACCCAGGCTAAATATGATGGTTAATGGTGTCGTTAAATGGTCATTTATTCTTATATTTGATGGCTAAAGGTGTGGTTAAATGTTAATTTAATCTTATACAGGCTCTCCATCAGACCTACATGCAAACATTTCCTCATCTACAAAACAATTGCATTGGTTAAAACCATATGGATTGCATTTTCTCAAATTGACCCATTTTGTATAGACAAACTGAGAATATAACTTATGATAATTTCTTGCTAAGGAAGACGAAAGTGATCTAACAATAATTGAAGTTACAGTAACTCAAGGATAAAATAGAAAAATCCAGTCAAGGACACATACAGTAGCTCGGGTGAAATCCCATGAAAAGAATGTTGTGAAGAAGCAGGGTTCATTTCCTTCAGTAACTCTGTAAAGTGGAACATTTGGAGACAAACCCTCTAGACATGCAGCCATGTCTATGTATTTCTGCAAAGAACTTCTAAAACGAATAACGAACACATTGAAAGCATAACATGACAAATGAATCAATGTTTTATTTATTACCTGGCCAATTTCAAAAACATTTTGCTTTTCTTTGGTGTCTACAGACTGACCAACCCAAACAAGCACTTCAGCATGTGTGTCAAGTATCAAAACATCTTCTGTCAAGAGATCGTCCTGAGAGAAATTGTATACTTCCTCAACCTGCACAACAGAATGTAAACTTACTTATGGAAGACACTGGAGAAGTGTAGAAAAGAGTTTCAAATACATTATAACTCACCTCAAACTTTCCTGAAGAATCCACGTGGAAACAGACAAAATTATGGAAAGAACAGTTAGAATGGTAACAAGCTTCATTAATAAATGAGGGAAGGAGTAAGAAATCTTAGAGCACAAATTTGAAAATAAAGCAAATCACATTTATAAATAAGAAAACTCACCTTTACTAAGAGAGAAAGTGAACAAGTGGGGATCCCTGACAGTCTCAAAAGATGCTTTTTTGCTGGTATAACTTTGTTTCCCCCCAAGTCCAAACCAGAATGTAGAGGTCTCTGTTCCTTCTCTAGCATGTTTAAGAGCAACTCCAGGCTTAATGCAAAAAGAAGATTATTAGATGAATGATTGATATGGGGGAAGGAGTTGTGTGAAAGAACTAGGCAACGCTACTATTCACTTTTATCAATAAGGAGCAAATCACAAGCTTAAAGGCAGAAAGATACTTATGCAAGGGATGACATACAGTCAACTCAATGTTTAAATTTGAGTATATTTAATCTTGTCCCACTATGAATTCAGATAAGATTCAAAGGAAAAAAATTGCAAATACCTATATAACTATGTCTCAAAAATCATAAAACAGGTATAATCAGCTGAAGAATTGTGATCAAATGAAAACTTAATGTAAATACTCAAAAGAAGTATAATCATCATATAAGAATTAAATCTTACCATTTGATTGATACAGGATATAAAGGCATATTCCTGTTATTACATTCTTTAGTTGTATTGATTCATTGGTCAATTCAACTTTTTGGAACTTAGATGCTATACTGTTATTATGTCAGGTCATTCCAGGTTTTCCAACAAACCCATGTACTTTAATCTGGTGTCACGACAAATCCCAAAAGAAAACAACTTTCTATGAAGAGTATACCTTCAAAAATTCAGCAACTTTTGCAGCTAATTGCTGCTGTTCATAGGTGCTTTGGTTTCCATGCCAAGTGAAAATTGAAGATCCACATTGCAGGAGGAAGCACTCATTCGAGTTCAATGATGTTGCCGCCTAAACAATAGTTACAAAAACAAGGAGTTATTGCTGTTAGGATACAAAAGGAATAGGTAATTATGCTGGCATACATCCAAACAACAAACTGCAGGAATACATTCATCATCACACATTTGATGTCAAATACAAGTAGCTTTCATCTCACTATTAGTAAAATAATGGAGAGATAACAAAAACTGCATTTCTGGTCCCCGTCTGTGTCTTTTAACATCCATAATCAGGTTAGGAGCACATAATGCAATCCCAAGTCTTTCTTGTTCCTTTCTAATGAGTTAGACAAGTATTCTTTGGGCTGTCTCTTTTAGTTAGAAGGCCTTGAAGTTTTGAACCAAATCAAGTTTCCTTGATGAAAAAAAGTCCTAGTTTTTCTGTATTACATCCTAATTGATTTGACACCAACGAGTTTGGTACTCATACTCGTAAAGTTAAAACCTTCTCAAATCAAACAATCTTCATCTAACATTTTCAGTATTCTATGCCATCAATTCTCCAATAAAGCTAGCACTGCAGGAACATATCCTTTTGCAGTTCTTTTAATCCTAAATTTCTGAAAAAAATCACATCTTGCATAAGACCTTTTATCATTGAGTTTCACATACAGCATTAGAGAATAACAAAATCCAGAGGTACAGTTTTGCTCTTAAGAAACAATCAAATGCTCAGAAGACTTGCCATTTGAATATTTCAACTAATGCAAGATAGCAACCGATTCAGTTAAAAAAAAATATTTATCACATGGATTCACTTTCACATGGTAATCAATCATATGTGTAATAGAAAATAAGACCAACGTGGGAAGGGAAACCAAATTTCTTTTATGAGACTAATGAACTATACACCAAGAAAACTATGAGTGAAGCTTCCTTGACTAAGCAAATAATATGTTACACGATAATTTGTTTGAAATTTAGTTCAATGATAGCAAAAGGGTTTTTTTTCATCTTTTGAGAAAATAGCAAAAGGGATGGGACCTTCAACTAGACAAGCTATTTCATTGTAAAAGGACACTGTCAATCATACTACCATGGTTAGACGCGTTTCTGCACAACCACCGAATGATGTCGAAATCCCAAAATGAATACAATAATGCTTTCAGAAGTATGATAGGAAGAAAATTTTCTTACCACTTTCAGAACAAAAAAAAAAAAAACCCTGCAGAATATCTCAAAATATTGAAATAGGAAAGGCCATTAAAGTTAGGCCAAAGCAATGAGATATCTTTTAATGCATAAATTTTAACAATGAAACAACACAATTCCCCACAACTTCATAAAAGAACAAAGAAATATTTGATGGTTTACATATTTAGTTGCCGAACTTTCAATCAATTTCTCAAAATCAAAGAAAACTTAAACTACCAACTTTTCAGTGCAAATTGAAAAAAGGTGTTACATCAAACAAGATTATACACTTAATGGTGGCAACATGAAATCTTAGGGTCTAAAAAGTACTTGAATGCAAAACAAATTAAACTAGTTTTTTGCATGTAAGTTTTAAGGAAAAACACATTCATGTATTGGAAGTTTAAAACCAACCAAACATAATATAAAGAGCAAAAGAGACAAAATAACCAACTAATGCATACCGCATCAACTTGCAATGCTTTATTATTGTGAATGGAGGTTCCTGATATACGAAATAGAGCAACACAATCTGCCGTGTAGGATTCATCTGTCAAGCCTTTGTCTGCTATATTCTTTTTGTAACCAGTGCTTAGACCACCCTAAACAGGAATCAATCTTAGGAAAATTTGTTGACAACCTCCAATTCTAAACCAAAAACTCCCAAGCAATTGGTAATGAGATTCTAAAACTTTGAGGTAAAATTGAATACCTTAAGGACCACCATAGGTTGAAAAAGTGCAATGAACTGGGGTGGCTCTTTACCTTCAAACACTCGACCCTGCGAGAAGCATCTATTAGAAACAAAAGTGTTAGAATCATACTACTTGGCCAAAGTTAGTATGATACCTGAACAGGCCTCCCCTTAAGTGAGTTAAACATTGTATTAGCCAACCGAGCAGCCATCTTTCGGTCCTCCTGAATTAAGAAATATATAGACTTTTAGAAAATAAAAGTTTTAAGTAGTGAGAATGACCATAAACAGACTGAAGTCCATCATGTTAACATGCAACTACATAAGCACATCTTTCTTCTATGCAAAGAAATGAAGGATAGAAGCTACGAATGGGAAAAGTAAAAAGGAGAGATTTAGAATTAATGCAGAAAACAAACTGAATGAAGTAGATATTGTCACCACTAAATAAGCCAACCAATTCATCATACAAAGTAAGCACAACAAATTCTAAAGCATATGTTAAAATTCTCAAAAATCAACAATGACAATAAAAGTGGAACTTGTTGCAAAAAAAGTTAACATGTTAAAATTATATTTACAACTAAAACTATGAGGTGCACTAGGTGTCACTAGCAGAGATACAGGTGAAGGTTAACGTAGAATCATCAATGGGAAAAAATATAGCAGCTTTCAAATTCCTCCTTTTTTAATTTCACATCAGAGATTTCAGTTTTTTCTTTTTCCTTTTAATTTTTATGTTCAGGGTAGCATGGGTGCTGTGGTAATATTGTCAGATTCCAGAATGCGTGAGGATTATGGGCCTTGCTTTTTTTTCAATTTATCTTCTTTTACTTGTTTAATTTGTCAAGTAATCTTAATTCCCAGCCACTAATTGCTCTATTAGTGCAATGAAGAACATCTCCCTACTATTCATACCCATTGCAGATGCATCCAGATTAGGACTCCCCTCAACACAGATCAGTTTCCAGCATCAATTGTTGCAACCCAAATTAGAATATGATAAGTTTATAGCAGGAAGTACAAACACAGACTTGTAATACAGGTACAACACGACACAGACACAAAAACACGGTAATTTTTTAAAAAATAAGGACAGGTGTAAGGCAGGACACTGCAAATAAAAAATTTTTATATATTTTTATGCAAAAATATTTGATATAAATGTAAATACTAATACTTCTTATTAATTTATAATTAAATTGTCACAAAATTCTAAATTATTACACAAAATATATAATAAACATCCCATTGAATATTTTAGATAAACTATGAAACAAAAAACTATTAATAGAAATTTTTATTCTATTTTTTGTCATTAATTTACTCAAAATCAAAAGATTCTAACATCTGGGCTTAAACAAACAACAAAGTTTTTTATAGCATAAGCCGGAAATGCAATGATTTAAGCAAATAGATTGGGCTAGGATTGGGTGGGAAACTGCCAATTAAATCTCAATTATTTATAGGGATGGGGGCAGGAATTTTATTATTTAGCCCAATGCACAACCTGGGAAAGGAGAATGCACAAAAGAAACACAAGGGAGAAGTGTATCTGGAAAGGAAAAGCTCGCACCCAATAATATTAAAGCAAACAGATAGTTGACATGGCATGAAAGATTTTTTTTTTCCTTTTGTTTCCTCTTTCACTGTCTCTCCCTACAATTTCTCTATCTCTAAAAAGAATCTTTCCCTCTATCAAAAAAAAAAAAATTTTTTTCCCCAAATTACAGTCTCCTACAGCTTCCCTTTACCCAGTTTTTGGTCGCTAGCCGCTAGCCCCCATCCACTAATGTCAAATTTCCTCCAAAGAACACCAGAAAACTCCTTTCAACCCCCTCTTTCTTTCTATCAGGCTAGATTTTCCCAAAAAAAAAACCATTAGAAAAACCTAGATCTACAAAAAGACCCATGGCCTTCATCTCATTTTTTTACCATTTTCGCCACCTAACTCATGTCCAACCATGTCTTGACTGTGTTGGGATCGTGTCCAACTTTTTTTTATTTTTTGCTGTGTACCAGCATGTCCCGTATGTATTCCAGTGTCTCGGCGCTGTGTCCATGTCGTACACCGATACAACACCAGTACACAAGGGTGGATGGAGTGTCCATGCTTCTGAGGTTTTTATAGATTCTCAGATTTTTACCAAATATCTTGACTTAAACTGAAGTGACGCAGAACTGTTATATATACGTATTTGCTTGTTCACTATTTTCATAGCCTGATCTTATATTTATAGAATCCAATAAGTGCAATCAAAATTCTACCCTCCATCTATGGTTTAATTCAAGGTGTTTCAAAGTCGACAAGGGACCAAAATTAAAGATACCTATGAATGCCTAGATAGAGTAAGCCTGCTGAAAAGGAAATGAATTAGACCGCTTAAGAAACCAGATTAGGTGGCAGTCCAAGTTTACGATGTGAAAGAAATTTGGAAGGCAACTTCTAAATTCCATATCAGGGGGAGGCACTCAAATAGGAAGCATATCTATCATTCTTTCAGTAATGACAAGGAGCTCATCCTGGCAGTAACATCAAATTCACTGTTTCACATTGCCATGTGGAAGGCAGTTCTATCATGAACAAAAAGTTGAAGATGAATGACTTAAAGGGCAAATCATTTAAATTATTTCCAACACATCTAAGAACAATGTAAATTACCTCAATGCTATCCTTTCCAATCCAACAGCATAGAAAGTAATCTTCTTTCCTGTCACCTGAGTGGTAGGTATAAAGAACAATGTAGCAGTCTCCACTATAGAATTTACCAACATCCTCTTTTGGCAATGGTGTCTTGGCACTGCCATTGATGCACCATACCTGTAAAAACAACACCATACTCATGTAAACAGGTTTGTGTCTTTTAAGTCAAATACCAAAAAGCAACTAAAAGCAGATTATTAACTCGACCTCCATCTTTCCACCGCCTTCAAGCAAAGGAGGAACTTCTTCATTAACAGGAGCACTTTTGCTCATCCCCTTGACACCAACTCCTTGTTGCTTCAGGAAAGCTTGCAGTAGAAAAATACCATTCAATAATGTTAACTACAAAATATAATAGTGTATTTGTAGCTTATAAAGTGATCCTACCGGCTACTTTTCCTCTTCCCTCCTCACCACCAGGAGCTGTAGACCCTGCCGGCCAAGAATCAAAGTTGGACTTGAATGAATTGGTTTCATACCCATGGATGACACGGGTTATGCGTGTTGTTTTTGATCTACTCTCACCAGCAACAAAGTCCTAGAGATAAAAGGGTGGGAATGAGAATTAATATTCTTTAAATACATGAAGAAATCAATGCTATGCCTCTAGCCCTACCTCAGCAACTTGACAGGCTGCTTTTCTGTCCTCTACTTGTGTCACCCGTCCAACCCAAACAAAAACCTCAGCACCACAGTCTAGTAGATAGCATTTGTTGTTTTCCAGGAGGCCTTTCGATAGTTCACCTTCAACATCCTTCACCTCAGCATCAGTTATGCTACAGGAACCAGCGATTCCAAATTAGCAGTTAATAAAGACATACACCTTTAAAAACAAATGTAAAATAAACTAATATCGTCTAAAATAATTTCAATCAGGAGTGCCTACTCACTTAAAATTGCACCAAAAGAGATGCTCTACCAGAAAACAAGTATCTAACCAAAGAAAGTTCAGTTCATCTATATTAGCCTTAATAATGGTGACCATAAGAACATTCTTAATCTGTCCAGTGAACAATTTAAAATAAGCTTAATCTGTTAGTTTATTCTGTCCAGCAAAATTGCCTATACACAGGAAGGCTTTTTAATATCCACTCTAAATATCTTTTTCTCCTTTTCCTTTTCGATTAAGAAGAAAAAGCAATATAGTGTACAAATTAAATAATTCTGACCTTAATCTTTAATGCTGCCTCATGACTTCAGTACTAGTCAACATTCTTGATAACACATTAAAGAACTTAATTTTAGATTTCTTGCAGCACAAAGATAATTGATAGCAATTGTGGAAAAAAACTTATTTACAGCTGATTGTAATCTTGTAATCTGTATATTTATATTTGTATCTCTAGAATTAAGTATTTGTATCCCTAGAATTAAGGACAAAAAATTAGGATAGACAATCCCTCCATTATAGGATCATTTTTTAGAAAGATTTAGTTTCCTAGTTTAACCTCTAGCTAGTTGTATATAAACCTAAGGTCCTTGTATAATTTTTAATGAACAGTTTTTCAATATACATTCAGTTTTTTCTCTTAGTTTTCCGCACTGTTTTATTTCTTAGTTTTTTTACATGGTATCAGAATAGTTTATCTTTGTCATTTCTTTCTGAAAAATCTCTCAATAAAGACAAAATCTGGTTTTATCATTTTCGTCTTGGACATCTTTCTTTTGGAACTTTGAAAAATATGTTTCCTTCTTTGTTCAAAGGATTAAATGCCGAAAATTTTCATTGTGATGTCTGTGAACTTGCAAAGCATAGACGTGTCTTTTTCAGTTAGCAATAAAAGAAGTTCTACTCCTTTTTACTTGATTCATAATGACATATGGGGTCCCTCTACAATTCCTAATATTTCAAGTGCAAGGTGGTTTGTTTCTTTAATAGATGATTGTACCAGGGTCTCTTGGATATTTTTACTAAAATCCAAATCAGATGTGAATAGTGTGTTTTTGAGCCTCCAAAACATGATCCAAAATCAATTTGGAGTGAAAATCAAGAGATATAGGTCTGATAATGCAAGAGACTATTTCAACCAGAGTTTATCTACCTATTTCCAAAAAGAGGAGATTATCCATGAGTCATCTTATTTTAATATTCCACAGCATAATGGAGTGGTAGAGAGGAAAAATAGTCATTTACTAGCCACAACCTGAGCTTTACTTTTCAAGTAAACGTACCCAAATCTTACTAGGGGGAAGCTGTTCTCACTGCCACAAATACTATAAATAGGTTACCTTTAAGGGTTTTGGGATTGGAAACTCCTATGAAACTACTCTCACAATTCTATCCTGACTTTAATACCAAAAACAACCTCACACCTAGGATATTTGGTTGTACATCATTTGTTCATGTTCACAGTCACAATAGGGGGAAGTTGGATCCTAGAGCAGTTAAGTGCATTTTTGTGGGATATTCATCAACTCAGAATGGGTATAAGTGTTATCATCCTCCAACCAAAAAATTCTATGTGTCTGCAAATGTCACTTTTGAAGAAAGTAAACCATTTTTTACTCAACCTTATCTTCAAGGGGAGACTTCATTCATGGAAGATAAGGATAAAGACTTCTTTTTGCTTGACTTGTCCTCTTCTTCAACATTTTCACCCATTAATTCTTTTGAGTCGAAACCTATTTTTGCTGAGCCCAAGTCAAATACTAAATTTGAGTCTAAACCTATTCCAAACACAAAAGATGTGACAAAGGATAATATTGTTCTTGATTCTATGAAGGAATTACAAGTGTACTCAAGAAGGAAAGTTCCAGATCCTAAACCAGTGACAATCCAAGAACCTGATCCTAACTCTGAAAATGAGGTAACTACAGTCTCTGACTCTGTTTTTCAAAATGTGCATGAATCTTCTAAAATTATAACTAGTGATTATGATTTGCCTATTGCCATCAGGAAAGGAAGCAAAGAATGTACTAAATGTCCGCTACACCCAATCTTTAATTTTGTGTCATTTAAAAAATTCTCACCATCCCACAAAAATTTTCTTGTGAGCCTAAACACCATTTCTGTTCCAACTACATTATCCGAGGCATTATCCGGTGAGAAATGGAGGCAAGCCATGAAACTAGAAATGGAGGCCTTAGAGAAAAATAAGACATGGGAACTAGTAGAGTTGCTTAAAGGAAAAAATCCAATGGGGTGTAAATGGGTTTTCACTACAAAACACAAGGCGAATGGTACTGTTGAAAAGTATAAAGCCAGGATAGTGGCTAAGGGCTATACTCAAACCTATGGAGTGGATTATCAAGAAACTTTTGCTCCAGTTGCCAAGATGAATACAGTTAGGATTTTGTTATCATTGGCTACAAATTACAATTGGCAGCTTCAACAATTTGATGTAAAAAATGCTTTTCTATATGGTGATTTGGAAGAAGAAATATATATGAAGGTTCCACCAGGATTTGGAAGTCATATAGAAGCAAACAAAGTATGCAAGCTGAAAAAGGCTTTATATGGCCTTAAATAGTCTCCTAGGGCTTGGTTCGGGAGATTTACCAAAGTGATGCTAGCAATGGGATATAAACAAAGTCAAGAAGATCACACATTATTTATCAAGCACTCTGATTCAGGGAGAGTCACAGTTCTATTAGTGTATGTTGATGATATAATTGTAACTGGAGATGATGAAAAAGAGAGAGAATCTCTAAAACAATGTTTGGCTAGAGAATTTGATATAAAAGAGCTAAGGAGATTGAAGTACTTCCTAGGAATTGAAGTAGCTCACTCACAGCATGGTATTTTCATCTCACAACAAAAATATGTGATGGATCTTTTAAAGGAAATTGGGAAGCTCGCATGTAAACCTATAAATACCCCTATAGATCCTAATCATAAAATTGGAAAAGCTAATGAAGATGCTGTTGTAGATATAGAGAGATTAGTTGGAAGACTCATTTATCTCTCATATACTAGACCTGATATAACATATGCTGTGAGTGTGGTAAGTCAATTTACGCATAGTACTAAAGAAGTGCACCAATAGGCTGTCTACCATGTATTGCACTATTTGAAGGCCAATCCTGGGAGAGGTATCTTATTCAAAAGAAATTCGGGGCTAGTTCTAGAAGCATACATAGATGCTAATTATGCAGGTTCAATAAATGATAAAAGATCCACCTCAGGCTACTGCACTTTCTTAGATGGTAATCTTGTAACTTAGAGGAGCAAAAAATAGAATATGGTGGCAAGATCAAGTGCTGAAGTAGAGTTTAGAGTAATGGCTCAAGGAATTTTTGAACTATTATGGTTAAAGATTATCCTAAAAGACTTGAAGATTAAGTGGGATGGACCAATGAGAGTCTACTGTGATAACAAGTCTGCAATAAGCATTGCACACAATCCTGTGCAACATGACAGAACAAAACACATTGAAGTAGATCGGCATTTCATAAAGGAGAAACTAGATAGTGGGTTGATTTGTACACCTTATGTATCAACTAAAGGTTAACTTGCAGATGTGTTGACTAAAGGTCTCAGTAGTGCAACATTTTAAGAAATTATTTTCAAGTTGGGAATGGAAAACACCTATTCACCAGCTTGAGGGGGAGTGTGAGAAAACACTTATTTACAATTGGTTGTAATCTTGTAATCTGTATATTTATATTTGTATCTCTAGAATTAAGTATTTGTATCCCCAGAATTAAGGACAAAAAATTAGGATAGACAATCCCTCAATTATAGGATCACTTTTTAGGAAGATTTAGTTTCCTAGTTGAACCCCTAGTTAGTTTTATATAAACCTAAGGTGCTTGTATAATTTTTAATGAGCAGTTTTTCAATATACATTCAGTTTTTTCTCTTAGTTTTCCACACTGTTTTATTTCTTAGTTTTTCCACAGAAATTCCAAAAGAACATGCGAGAAAAATGACATGACATTTAACAGATTGGATACAACTAAAAATAATGGGTATTAGAGTTTGCAATATAAATAAACAGGTTTAGAGTTGGTTGCTTTAGAACTGACAAGGTTTCATACTTCCACTGGTTGAGATTTTAGGGTAAATATTAGCCAAAAGAGGACAGCTTCATTTTAAGGATTGTTATATTGAAGGTATAAATTAAAAGTGATAGAGAAATATGTGGAAGCTTAAGATTTCAAGAACGTAAAAAGATCTTTGATATGAGCTAGCAGCAAAGAAAAGAAAAAAGTTAAGAGTGTTGTTCCACTCTTCCAGACCCTTGGCACAGTAGCTTAATTCTATCTGATGATTTCATTTGGGTAAGAGGTTGGGGCTAGCTTATTAATCTGGTTGTAATCACTAAGAAACTTAAGTACTGTTACCAACATATAAATAGGATAAATAGTTTTAGCATCTAACTCTAGCAAAATTTTAGACATGCTGAAATCTTGATTTCCCCACTAGTAGAAAAAATGGAAGATACAATTACCTATAAAGTTTAGCAGGAATAGTCCCAGGGATAACATCATCTTCACTGGTAACCTTCTTGCCTATTGGAGCAAAACCACCAAAGAGGACCCAGAACTCACCAGAGTCGGACTCAGTGTCCAATTTCCCACCATCTGGCAGGGTGATTCCATTTATGCATTTGAAAAGTGCCAGCTTTAGATAGAGTAAAATAAATAAACTTGGAATGCAATTCAATTAATACTTGTATAGAAGTAGAGAAGCTGGAAAACAACATCATCTATACTGTAAATACATGTATCCTTACCAACAATTGCAACATTACATGTTCCATCATGATACTTTTCCTTTAAAAACTGAATAACTTCTAATGACTTCGCCCTTTCCTGAATATTTGAGTTTGCACCATTGAACTGATAAATCTTATTCCGAGTGTCCAGGATAAATACATCATCATGATTCAGTGAAGACCGAGCAAAAGGAATCTGCAAGTGCATAATACAGAATGGTATTTCCCTGATCCACAATAGTCTCATATTAAATAGTTTTTAATTAGTTCATGAAACTTTTCTTTTCTTTCTTCTTCTTTCTATCCTTATTCATCAAACTTATGTAAAGAACATCAGCTACCTGCTTCAATCTAACAACTCTCTTTCCTCTGCAGACATACAACCGTGTTTCAAACTCTTCTTCTTCTGGTTTTTTAAATCCAGAAGCAATACCACCCTCCAATGGTATAATGCATGGTTTAAAGTAAGACAAAAATTTATCAGATTCATGGCCTTGAAGTTCCCTGTGCTGCACAGCACGGCCACCTAGTACTGCATCTAGCTCAACAGTTTTGATAGCTGCTGTTCCAGCCTCATCCTGCATGTGACAACACAATCTCAAATGATGTTTAGCTCATTTGAAGGAATTTAAATCCTCAACAAATTAAGAAAAGTATATGCAGAAAAAGCACACCTGACTTGTATCTTTCCCAATCCAGAAGTGTATATCATACAGATATGAACCACCCTTGCTAGGTGTTGTCTACAAAAAATATATAAAAAAAGTGAATGAGGTATAAAAATAAAGGAACAGTGATTCACCTTAAATGATTTATCCAGGCCCAGAATAAAGGAGAGAAATGTATGTTGTGTGGGTGTGCATCACCTGTAAGACAATGTAAGAATCCCCCATGTAGAATTTTCCATAGTCAGACTTTGGCAATGGAACTGGTTGAAAATTCTCAATACGCCAGATTTCAGTCCCACTACAAGATGTCAAGTGCGACAGCCTTATTGTAAAAAATTATTATGACATATATGCAACCATCTCAAAAAGAAAAAAAGAGCACTTGTCATCATCTCTTCCTTTTTTTTTTGGCTGCTGGCAGTGGGAAAAACTTAGTGATTGATTTCAGTCTCCCTTACAAAAGAAAAAAAAAACATGTGGGAAAACACTTATTTACAGCTGGTTGTAATCTTGTAATCTGTATATTTATATTTGTATCTCTAGAATTAAGTATTTGTATCCCTAGAATTAAGGAAGATTTAGTTTCCTAGTTTAACCCCTAGTTAGTTGTATATAAACCTAAGATTCTTGTATAATTGTTAATTAGCAGTTTTTCAATATACATTCAATTTCCACATGGTATCAGAGCTTTAGGCTCTTCTTGGGAAGAAAAATTTTCAGCCTTCATTGCCGACTTTTTTAGGCCTTCATTGCCGACTTTTTTAGGCCTTCATTGCCGAATCCTGTTTAGGCCTTCATTGCCGAACCCTTTCAAAGAAAGATATCACTATCACCCAATTTGAGGAAATGTTAACTGAAAAAATCACTGGAGTACTACAGATGTCTCAGAAACAAAGAGAGTTTAACAGGGAAGAGATTGAAAAGCTGAGAAACTTATTGAAAATCCTTGAAAAGCCTACTATGGTATGTTCTTTGGGTAAAGTTTCTAGTTCAGGTAAAGCTTCTGGTTCTCATGGATTAAATGTCTCGGCTAAGCCTATTACGAGTTCTTGGGTCATTGACTCAGGAGCCACAGACCACATGACACATTCCCCACAAAAGTTTAGTACATATAACCTGTGTCCTAGTAATAAGAAAATTGTTGTTGCTGATGGTTCACTTACCACAGTGGCAGGATTAGGAGATGTTCAAGTTAATCCCTCGTTTGTTCTAAAAAATGTTCTTCATGTTCCTGGATTGTCTACTAATCTGATATCTATACAAAAACTTACCAGAGATATGAATTGCAAAGTAACTTTTTATCCCTCTTATTGTGAATTTCAGGACCAGAGTTCGGGGAAGATGATTGGACTTGCTAAGGAGAAGGATGGACTATACTATCTTGAGACATCAAATAACACAAGTAGTATCAAAAATAGTTTACCTTTGTCATTTTTTTCTGAAAATCTTCCAATAAAGACAAAATCTGGCTTTATCATTTTCGTCTTGGACATCCTTCTTTTGGAACCTTGAGAAAACATGTTTCCTTCTTTGTTCAAAGAATTAAATGTTGAAGATTTTCATTGTGATATTTGCGAATTTGCAAAACATAGACGTGTGTCTTTTCCAATCAGTAACAAAAGAAGTTCTACTCCTTTTTACTTGATTCATAGTGACATTTGGGGTCCCTCTACAATTCTTAATATTTTCTGGTGCGAGATGTTTGTTTCATTCATAGATGATTGTACTAGGTCTCTGGGTTTTTTTACTTAAATCCAAATCAGATGTGGAATAGTGTGTTTTAAGCTTCCAAAACATGATCCAAAATCAATTTGGAGTAAAAATCAAGAGATTTAGGTCTGATAATGCAAAAGACTACTTCAACCAGAGTCTATCCACTTATTTTCAAAAAGAGGGGATTATCCATGAGTCATCTTGTGTTAATACTCCACAGCAGAATGGAGTGGCAGAGAGAAAAAACAGTCATTTATTAGCCACAACCAGAGCCTTTCTTTTTCAAGCAAATGTACCTAAATCTTATTGGGGGAAGCTGTTCTCACTGCCACACACATTATAAATAGGTTACCTTCAAGAGTTTTGGGATTTAAAACTCCTATGGAACTACTCTCACAATTTTATCCCAACCTCAATACCACAAACAATCTCACACCTAGGATATTTGGTTGTACATCATTTGTTCATGTTCACAGTCATAACAGGGGAAAGTTGGATCCAAGAGCGATTAAGTGTATTTTTGTGGGGTATTCTTCAACTCAAAAGATATAAGTGCTATCACCCTCCTACCAAAAAATTTTATGTGTCTGCAGATGTCACTTTTGAAGAAAATAAACCATTTTTTTACTCAACCTTATCTTCAGGGGGAGACTTCATTCATGAAAGATAAGGATAAAGACTTCTTCAACATTTACACCCATTAATTCTTATGAGTCGAAACCTGTTTCTGCTGAGCCCAAGTCAAACATTGAATTTGAGTCTGAACCCATTCCAAATACGAAAGATGTGACAAAGGATAATATTGTTCTTGATTCTATGAAGGAATTACAGGTGTACTCAAGAAGAAAAGTTCCAGATCCTGAACCAGTGCCAGTCCAAGAACCTGATCCTAACTCTGGAAATGAGGTAACTACAGTTTTTGACTCTGTTTCTCAAAATGAGCATGAATCTCCTAAAACTATAGCTAGTGATTATGATTTGCCTATTGCCATTAGGAAAGGAACCAGAGAATGTACCAAGCATCCACTATACCCAATATCTAATTTTGTGTCATTTGAAAAATTCTCACCATCCCACAAAAATTTTCTTGTGAGCCTAAACACTATTTCTGTTCCAACTACATTATCCGAGGCATTATCCAGTGAGAAATGGAGGCAAGCCATGAAAATAGAAATGGAGGCCTTAGAGAAAAATCAGACATGGGAACTGGTAGAGTTGCCTAAAGGAAAAAATTCAGTGGGGTGTAAATGGGTTTTCACTGTAAAATACAAGGCAGATGGTACTGTTGAAAGGTATAAAGCCAGGTTAGTGGCTAAGGGCTACACTCAGACCTATGGAGTGGATTACCAGGAAACCTTTGCTCCAGTTGCCAAGATGAATACAGTTAGGATTTTGTTATCATTAGCTGCAAATTACAATTGGCATCTTCAACAATTTGATGTAAAGAATGCTTTTTTACATGGTGATTTGGGAGAAGAAATATATATGAAGGTTCCATCGGGATTTGAAGGTCATCTAGCAGCAAACAAAGTATGTAGGTTAAAAAAGGCTTTATATGGCCTTAAACAGTCTCCTAGAGCTTGGTTCGGGAGATTTGCCAAAGTGATGCTAGCAATGGGATATAAACAGAGTCAAGGAGATCACACATTGTTTATCAAGCACTCTGATTCAGGGAGAGTCACAGTTCTATTAGTGTATGTTGATGATATAATTGTAACTGGAGATGATGAAAAAGAGAGAGAATCTCTAAAACAGTGTTTGGCTAGAGAATTTGAGATAAAAGAGCTAGGGAGATTGAAGTATTTCCTAGGAATTGAAGTAGCTCACTCACGGCATGGTATTTTTATCTCACAACAGAAATATGTGATGGATCTTCTGAAGGAAACTGGGAAGCTTGCATGTAAACCTGCAAATACTCCTATAGATCCTAATCATAAAATTGGAGAAGCTAATGAAGATGCTGCTGTAAATAGAGAGATGTACCAAAGATTAGTTGGAAGACTCATTTATCTCTCACATACTAGACCTGATATAGCATATGCTGTGAGTGTGGTAAGTCAATTTATGCATAGTCCTAAAGAAGTGCACCTACAGGCTGTCTACCGTATATTGCACTATTTGAAGGCCAATCCTGGGAGAGGTATCTTATTCAAAAGAGATTCGGGGTTAGTTCTAGAAGCATATACAGATGCTGATTATGCAGGTTCAGTAACTGATAGAAGATCTACCTCAGGCTACTGCACTTTCTTAGGTGGTAATCTTGTGACTTGGAGGAGTAAAAAACAGAATGTGGTGGCAAGATCAAGTGCTGAAGCAGAGTTCAGAGCAATGGCTCAAGGAATTTGTGAACTACTATGGTTAAAGATTATCCTAGAAGACTTGAAGATCAAGTGGGATGGACCAATGAGACTCTACTGTGATAACAAGTCTGCAATAAGCATTGCACACAATCCTGTGCAACATGACAGAACAAAACACATTGAAGTAGACCGGCATTTCATAAAGGAAAAACTAGACAGTGGGTTGATTTGTACACCTTATGTATCAACCAAGGGTCAACTTGCAGATGTGTTGACTAAAGGTCTCAGCAGTGCAACATTTCAAGAAATTATTTCCAAGCTGGGAATGAAAAACACCTATTCACCAGCTTGAGGGGGAGTGTGGGAAAACACTTATTTACAGCTGGTTGTAATCTTGTAATCTGTATATTTATATTTGTATCTCTAGAATTAAGTATTTGTATCCCTAGAATTAAGGAAGATTTAGTTTCCTAGTTTAACCCCTAGTTGTATATAAACCTAAGATTCTTGTATAATTGTTAATTAGCAGTTTTTCAATATACATTCAATTTCCACAAAACAATATACTCATATATAAAATAAAGTTAAAAAAAATAAGTCCATAATTTCATAACTAATATGCCCTTCATTTTAAGGATACGGTTTCTGACCCACTCCTTGAAATGCAGGATCCAGAAGTTTTACAGAGCTAGACATTTCTCAGAATTCTTCTTTATCTCCGTTTTCTTAACCAAAAACAGTATAGCTCAACTTGAGAATCCAACCTTCAGCAGTCTGGAAGTTGCACAAAACTTACTGGAGAAAATTCGGGTATTAGATCATGCAAGGAAAAATTAAGTTAAAGTACAAAATAAAATTAAAAAAGAACAAAACCTTTTTAACCAATGTTTATGACAATTTAAGTTGACTAAAAATACGTTCCTATATCCCAGTGCACTACATAAGCAGAAAACAAAAAAATTAAGAGTCTAATAATCTGGGCAAAAGCAAAAAATCAGTTTTGCTTTCTATAACAGAAGCAATTCAAAAAGAAAGAAGTCACAGCTTTTCACAATCTTCAGCAACAAGCAAATGTTAGCAGCACACACGTATTATCAAGGTCCAGCATTAAGAAATTTCACACAAACTGAATGATAATTTGATTAGAAAGATGGACTTTCCTAAGTTCCATCACATACGCACACAATTATCTCTTTATCCAGGGAAAAATGAAGTAGCCTAAGAAATTGAGAAAAAAGAAAAAAAAGATCGTATACTTGAATGACCTGCATCAGATATTTGCCAGACTTATCAACTCTACTTCATGTATTTTGGATCCTCTAAATGATTGAAAAAAAAAATTTAACATGCAGCATCCAACCACCTGTACCCAAGTCATCTAACATAGCTGAGCAGATTTATCAACATGCTGATGCAGAAGACTACTAATCAACAAATTGCATTCAATTATTCTCCTCAAAGGAAGACTTTCATAGGACATCTTGTTTGCATGCTAACTTCGTTTAATTTCTTTCATCATTCAAGTAACCACTAAAACATGTTTGGTCTTTCCGTGTGCTAGCACACAACCCAGCAAACATAACATTTATTGCTTCTAATTAAAACAATTGTCAATAACCTTAATTATCTTAATAGCCCAATCCTGTCTTCTCCAGGACCTTCTTTGATGGTCAGCATGATGGCCAACTTCCCATAAAAAACTGTAATTTCTATACATTATTATTTGTACAATGAAGCGACATAATCATTTCATAACAAGTTGAGAAACCAAGTATCACAGAAGCATGCATTTGGTTTGAGAAAGATAATCTTGAAAAGAATCCTTAAACACATGGAAACCGAGGAACATAAAACCTTTCCCCCTCTTTACATTAATGCTTGGAAGTTGATCCACATTAATGTGGTTTAATATCTTCCCTTCAACAAAGCCACATTACATTGTGCTTTTTAAATCAGATCTACTCATCCACTCTAAATGTTCCATGAATTATTTAGGCTACTACACTAATTACGTCTTTAGTTCCAAATGATAATTATCCATCCAAAGACTCAGCAATTAGCTGATCCTCTTCTTTAAACTAGTGACAAAAAAAAAAAGCATAAAGAGAAATCTTCCATAAAGCTTGATCTCATATTACTAATTGTATATTCTGTACTGTTTTATCCGAAGGATTAGGGACCTTAAGTTGCAACTTTTCAGCTTGAATAAACATGAACCAATTGAGTTCTGTCCATGCATTCTTGCATTGCAGAATTCAAGAAACGATTCAAGCATGAAGTTCACATTCATTAGCACCCCAGTCAGGCATTCTTCATTGAAAGTGAAAATAATCATCTTTTCACTGCACAAATTTGCCAAATTCACATGATAGGGAAATTAATAAACTCCTATTCTTCTGGCAAAAAAAAAAAAACTCCTTTTCTTTAGACCAATCATCTCATTTTCATACTAATATAACAAGGGACCACTTATCCCACAATGCCCAAGTTTCAAAAGTTTACAATGCCCAAGTTTCAAAAGTTTGCTCACGGTTGTTCTAAGCTCTTAGAAGAATACCCTCATCAATCTTGCTCAAATCCGCATCCTAAAAATCACTCATAACGAGCACTCCGAGGAAAGCAATGTACAGTTTGATTTGATCACACAAATAAACATAAGGTTGCAAGGCAGCAAAGGATTTTTAGCACTAGTGCCATTGATGAGGAATCCAAGCAACAATTAACACGATCAATCACGGGATCAAAAAGCATGAAAAAAACAGGGTGACGAACGGAACAACCATTCAAAACTTGGGCTCAAAGCTAAGATCTTCTAATCTCTAATGCTCAGTTACAATAACAAATTAAATAATTTCCACAGGCACTGCCATAAAAC
>NW_019167926.1:20002152-20060819 GCF_002303985.1 Durio zibethinus | reverse complement strand
TAAAAATGAAAACGAAAATAGAAAATGCAACAAAAAAAACCTATAAGAATTTAAAAATGAAAATAAAAAATAAAAAGAATTTGTGAAAAAATTAAGAAAAGAATAAAAATGAAAAGCCAAAAGATTTATGAAAAAACAAAAAATCCAAGGGAGTGTGAAAAAAAATGGAAAGAAGAAATAAAAGAATTTTGCGAAAAAATTAGAAAAACAAGAAAAAATAAAAAAATGAAGAGGGCAAAAAATATGAAATAAAATAAAAAGAAAAATGTTTGTAGAAATTTTTAAAACAAAGAAAAAAGTGAAAACAAAAGAAAATATGAAAGCACATGAAAAAGTAAGAAAAAAAAAGAAAAAATTTAAAAGGAAAAAAGAGTTAATGAAAAATTATAAAAATACAATAGAAAATAAGAAACAACGATAAATAAAAAAAGAAAAGAAAAATAAAAAAATCCAAAACATTATAAAAATATATGAAAATATAAATAAAGAAAGAAAAAAAAATTAAAGCAAAACAAAAAATATAAAATATAAAAAGTAAGAAAATAAAAAATGATGAATCAAAAATAAAAAATAAAAAAAGTCAAAAATGAAATGAAACGAGAAAATAGAAAACAATATTTGAAAAAAATACAAAAAATTGAAAAACATGTAAGATATAATAAGAAAACAATATAAAAATTCAAAGATAAAAAATTAAAAAAGAGAAAAGTTAATGCAAAATAAAAATGAAAACGAAAAAAGAAAATGCAACAAAAAAACTTTAAGAATTTAAAAATGAAAATTAAAAAATAAAAACAAATTTGTGAAAAAATTATGAAAAGAATAAAAATGAAAAGACAAAAGATTTATGAAAAATAAAAAATCCAAGGAAGTGTGAAAAAAAAATGGAAACAAGAAATAAAAAGAATTTTGCGAAAAAAAATTAGAAAAACAAGAAAAAATAAAAAGTGAAGAGGCAAAAATATGAAATAAAATAAAAGAAAAAAAGTTTTGTAGAAAATTTTAAAACGAAGAAAAAAATTAAAAACAAAAGAAAATATGAAGGCTCATGAAAAAATAAGTAAAAAAAAAGAAAAATTTAAAAGGAAAAAGAGTTAATGAAAAATTATAAAAATACAATAGAAAATAAGAAACAACGATAAATAAACAAAGAAAAGAAAAATAAAAAAATCCAAAACATTATAAAAATTATGAAAATATAAATAAAGAAAGAAATAAAAAAGAAAAAAGAAAAATAAAATTAAAGCAAAACAAAAAATATAAAATAAAAAAAGTAAGAAAATAAAAAATGATGAATCAAAAATAAAAAATAAAAAAAGTCAAAAATGAAATGAAACGAGAAAATAGAAAAAAATATTTGAAAAAATACAAAAAATTGAAAAACATGTAAGATATAATAAGAAAACAATATAAAAATTCAAAGATAAAAAATTAAAAAAGAGAAAAGTTAATGCAAAATAAAAATGAAAACGAAAAAAGAAAATGCAACAAAAAAAACTTTAAGAATTTAAAAATGAAAATTAAAAATAAAAACAAATTTGTGAAAAAATTATGAAAAGAATAAAAATGAAAAGACAAAAGATTTATGAAAAATAAAAAATCCAAGGAAGTGTGAAAAAAAAATGGAAACAAGAAACAAAAAGAATTTTGTGAAAAAAATTAGAAAAACAAGAAAAAAGAAAAAATGAAGAGGCAAAAATATGAAATAAAATAAAAAGAAAAATTGTTTTGTAGAAATTTTTAAAACGAAGAAAAAAAGTGAAAACAAAAGAAAATATGAAAGCACATGAAAAAATAAGTAAAAAAAAGAAAGAAAAATTTAAAAGGAAAAAGAGTTAATGAAAAATTATAAAACTACAATAGAAAATAAGAAACAACGATAAATAAAAAAAGAAAAGAAAAATAAAAAAATCCAAAACATTATAAAAATTTATGAAAATATAAATAAAGAAAGAAATAAAAAAGAAAAAAATTAAAGCAAAACAAAAAATATAAAATATAAAAAGTAAGAAAATAAAAAATGATGAATCAAAAATAAAAAATAAAAAAAGACAAAAATGAAATGAAACGAGAAAATAGAAAAAAAATATTTGAAAAAATACAAAAAATTGAAAAACATATAAGATATAATAAGAAAACAATATAAAAATTGAAGGACAAAAAATTAAAAAAGAGAAAAGTTAATGCAAAATAAAAATGAAAACGAAAAAAGAAAATGCAACAAAAAAAAACTACAACAATTTAAAAATGAAAATAAAAAATAAAAAGAAATTTGTGAAAAAATTAAGAAAAGAATAAAAATGAAAAGACAAAAGGTTTACGAAAAATAAAAAATCCAAGGAAGTGTGAAAAAAAAATGGAAACAAGAAATAAAAAGAATTTTGAGAAAAAAAATTAGAAAAACAAGAAAAAATAAAAAGTGAAGAGGCAAAAATATGAAATAAAATAAAAGAAAAAAAGTTTTGTAGAAAATTTTAAAACGAAGAAAAAAATTAAAAACAAAAGAAAATATGAAAGCTCATGAAAAAATAAGGAAAAAAAAAGAAAAATTTAAAAGGAAAAAGAGTTAATGAAAAATTATAAAAATACAATAGAAAATAAGAAACAACGATAAATAAACAAAGAAAAGAAAAATAAAAAAATCCAAAACATTATAAAAATTTATGAAAATATAAATAAAGAAAGAAATAAAAAAGAAAAAAAATTAAAGCAAAGCAAAAAATATAAAATATAAAAAGTAAGAAAATAAAAAATAAAAAAAGTCAAAAATGAAATGAAACGAGAAAATAGAAAAAAATATTTGAAAAAATACAAAAAATTGAAAAACATGTAAGATATAATAAGAAAACAATATAAAAATTCAAAGGTAAAAAATTAAAAAAGAGAAAAGTTAATGCAAAATAAAAATGAGAACGAAAAAAGAAAATGCAACAAAAAAAACTTTAAGAATTTAAAAATGAAAATAAAAAATAAAAAAAAATTTGTGAAAAAATTATGAAAAGAATAAAAATGAAAAGACAAAAGATTTATGAAAAATAAAAAAATCCAAGGAAGTGTGAAAAAAAAATGGAAACAAGAAATAAAAAGAATTTTGAGAAAAAAAATTAGAAAAACAAGAAAAAATAAAAAGTGAAGAGGCAAAAATATGAAATAAAATAAAAGAAAAAAAGTTTTGTAGAAAATTTTAAAACGAAGAAAAAAATTAAAAACAAAAGAAAATATGAAAGCTCATGAAAAAATAAGGAAAAAAAAAGAAAAATTTAAAAGGAAAAAGAGTTAATGAAAAATTATAAAAATACAATAGAAAATAAGAAACAACGATAAATAAACAAAGAAAAGAAAAATAAAAAAATCCAAAACATTATAAAAATTTATGAAAATATAAATAAAGAAAGAAATAAAAAAAGAAAAAAATATTAAAGCAAAACAAAAAATATAAAATATAAAAAGTAAGAAAATAAAAAATGATGAATCAAAAATAAAAAATAAAAAAAGACAAAAATGAAATGAAACGAGAAAATAGAAAAAAAATATTTGAAAAAATACAAAAAATTGAAAAACATATAAGATATAATAAGAAAACAATATAAAAATTGAAGGACAAAAGATTAAAAAAGAGAAAAGTTAATGCAAAATAAAAATGAAGACGAAAAAAGAAAATGCAACAAAAAAAAAACTACAACAATTTAAAAATGAAAATAAAAAATAAAAAGAAATTTGTGAAAAAATTAAGAAAAGAATAAAAATGAAAAGACAAAAGATTTATGAAAAACAAAAAATCCAAGGGAGTGTGAAAAAAAATGGAAAGAAGAAATAAAAAGAATTTTGCGAAAAAATTAGAAAAACAAGAAAAAATAAAAAATGAAGAGGCAAAAATATGAAATAAAATAAAAAGAAAAAATGTTTTGTAGAAATTTTTAAAATGAAGAAAAAAAGTGAAAACAAAAGAAAATATGAAAGCACATGAAAAAATAAGTAAAAAAAAGAAAAATTTAAAAGGAAAAGATTTAATGAAAATTATAAAAATAGAATAGAAAATAAGAAACAACGATAAATAAAAAAAGAAAAGAAAAATAAAAAATCCAAAACATTATAAAAATTTATGAAAATATAAATAAAGAAAGAAATAAAAAATAAAAAAGAAAAAAATTAAAGCAAAACAAAAAATATAAAATATAAAAAGTAAGAAAATAAAAAATGATGAATCAAAAATAAAAATAAAAAAGTCAAAAATGAAATGAAACGAAAAAATAGAAAAAAAATATTTGAAAAAATACAAAAAATTGAAAAATATATAAGATATAATAAGAAAAGAATATAAAAATTCAAGGGCAAAAAATTAAAAAAGAGAAAAGTTAATGCAAAATAAAAATGAAAACGAAAAAAGAAATGCAACAAAAAAAAACTATAAGAATTTAAAACTGAAAATAAAAAATAAAAAGAAATTTGTGAAAAAATTAAGAAAAGAAAAAAAATGAAAAGACAAAAGATTTATGAAAAATAAAAAATCCAAGGAAGTGTGAAAAAAAATGGAAACAAGAAATAAAAAGAATTTTGTGAAAAAAATTAGAAAAACAAGAAAAAATAAAAAATGAAGAGGCAAAAGTATGAAATAAAATAAAAAGAAAAAATGTTTTGTAGAAATTTTTAAAACAAAGAAAAAAAGGAAAAACAAAAGAAAATATGAAAGCACATGAAAAAATAAGTAAAAAAAAAAAAGAAAAATTTAAAAGGAAAAGGAGTTAATGAAAAATTATAAAAATAGAATAGAAAATAAGAACAACGATAAATAAAAAAGAAAGAAAAATAAAAAAATCCAAAACATTATAAAAATTTATGAAAATATAAATAAAGAAAGAAATAAAAAATAAAAAACAAAAAATATTAAAGCAAAATAAAAAATATAAAATATAAAAAGTAAGAAAATAAAAAATAATGAATCAAAAATAAAAAAGAAAAAAAATGAAATGAAAACGAGGAAATAGAAAAAAATATTTTGAAAAAATACAAAAATTGAAAAACATATAAGATATAATAAGAAAACAATATAAAAATTCAAGGACAAAAAATTAAAAAAGAGAAAAGTTAATGCAAAATAAAAATGAAAACGAAAAAAGAAAATGCAACAAAAAAAACTATAAGAATTAAAAAATGAAAATAAAAAATAAAAAGAAATTTGTGAAAAATTAAGAAAAGAATAAAAATGAAAAGACAAAAGATTTATGAAAAATAAAAAATCCAAGGAAGTGTGAAAAAAAATGGAAACAAGAAATAAAAAGAATTTTGCGAAAAAAATTAGAAAACAAGAAAAAAATAAAAAATGAAGAGGCAAAAATATGAAATAAAATAAAAAGAAAAAATGTTTTGTAGAAATTTTTAAAACGAAGAAAAAAAGTGAAAACAAAAGAAAATATGAAAGCACATGAAAAAATAAGCTTAAGAGACCATTGTATGAATTTGCAAGCCATAAAAATGGCATTGGCATGCAGAAATATGAAGATGTGCCTAAACCCACCAACCTCCCAATTGATCCACGGCTTGCGCATCCCGTCTCTCTGGCCGACGTAGTGCCCGCCCGCTCGTCCACCCGCTCGTTTCATCAGTTGGCTTAGGCATACGGAGTTCATTCCCAGTCTAAGATCAAACCAAACTGAGGGTTGCGGCAAAAGGATCAGCAGCACGTAGAAGGGGACCCGGTTGATCCCCGACTTGCGTATCCCGCCCCTCTGGTCAGCTGAGCACATGCATGCTCATTTTGTGGGTTGACTTAGGCATACGGAGTTCATTCCCAGTCTAAGATCAGACCGGACCGAGGGTTACGGTAGCACATCTTGAGCTTGGGCATGTGCTGGTGCCGCATTTTTCTTCGTCGGGGCACCATCGCTGGAGCATCGTCGGAGAACCTGATAGGCGGCATTGGGGTTTCGACGATCGGGGGCCGGGGGGTGTGTGCGCACATGATGTACGGTGGGTGCTGGTACTTGGCCCTTATATTGGCCCACTATCCCTCATCAAACCTCGAGAACTCACACCCCCTTAAAGAGCATTTGACATTTTATAGGTTTGCTGCCAGTAGCCATTAAAGTGTCTGAAATGGGGACACTTTTTTCAAATGGTCACAAAATCTTGTACACTTCGAGTTTTTAGCTGAATTTTTTTGTGCATGCCAACAAAAATACAAGGATCACATATACCATGTTTGGGGCTAAAACTCCTTCCGAAAAAATTTTAAAAAATCTCGAACCGTAAAAAGTTTGAAAAATCGTGAAAAATAGAAAACGAGTCGTCTTGCCATGAAACTTCACGTGAAGGCTTAAGGGACCATTGTATGAATTTACAAGCCATAAAAATGGGATTGGCATGCAGAAATATGAAGATGTGCCTAAACCCACCTACCACCCTATCGATCCACGGCTTGCGCATCCTGTCTTTTGGCCAGCGTAGTGCCCGCCCGCCCGTCCGCCCGCTCGTTTCGTCGGTTGCCTTAGGCATGCGGAGTTCATTCCCAGTCTAAGATCAGATCTGATCGAGGGTTGCGACAGTAGGATTGGCAGCACACAGAGAGGGACCCAGCCGATCCCCGTCTTGCGCATCCCGCCCCTCTGGTCGGCTGAGTGCCCGCACGCTCGTTTTATGGGTTGACTTAGGCATACAGAGTTCATTCCCAGTCTAAGCATACGGAGTTCATTCCCAATCTAAGATCGAACCAGATCGACGGTTGCGGTAGCACATGCTGGGCTCGGGCATGTGCTGGTGCCGCATTTTTCTTCGTCGGGGCACCATCACCGGAGAACCTGACCGACGGCATTGGGGTTCCGGCGATTGGGGGGCCGGCGGGGGTGTGCGCACATGATGGGCGATGGGTGCTGGTACTTGGCTCTTATATTGGCCCCCTATCCCTCTTCAAACCTCAAGAACTCACACCCCCTTAAAGAGCATTTGAGATTTTACAAGTTTGCTACCAGTACCCATTAAAGTGTCTGAAATGGGGACATTTTTTTCAAATGGTCACAAAATCTTGTACACTTCGAGTTTTTAGGTGAATTTTTTTTTGCATGCCAACAAAAATACGAGGATCACGTCTGCCAAGTTTGGGGCCAAAAAACTTTCCAAAAAAATTTTAAAAAATCCCGAACCGTAAAAAGTTTTGAAAATCGTGAAAAATAGAAAATGAGTCGTCTTGCCATGAAACTTCACGTGAAGGCTTAAAGGACCATTGTATGAATTTACAAGCCATAAAAATGGCATTGGCACGTAGAAAAAAGAAGATGTGCCTAAACCCACCTACCGCCCTATCGATCCACGACTTACGCATCCCGTCTTTCTGGCCGACGTAGTGCCCGCCCGCCGCCCGCCCGCCCGTTCGTTTCATCGATTGGCTTAGGCATACGGAGTTCATTCTCAGTCTAAGATCGGACCGGACTGAGGGTTGCGGTAGCAGGATCGACAGCACGCAGAGGGGGACCCGATTGATCCCCGGCTTGCGCATCCCGCCCCTCTGGCCGACTGAACGCCCGCACGCTCATTTCGTTGGTTGACTTAGGCATACGGAGTTCATTCCCAGTCTAAGATTGGACCGGACCGAGGGTTGCGGCAGCACATGCTTGGCTCGGGCATGTGCTGGTGCCGCATTTTTCTTCGTCGAGCCACCATCGCCGGAGCATCACCGGAGAACCTGACTGGCGGCATTAGGGTTCCGGCAATCGGGGGGGCCTAGGGGGTGTGCACACATGATGTGCGATGGGTGCTGGTACTTGGCCCCCTATCCCTCATCAAACCTCGAGAACTTACACCCCCTTAAAGAGCATTTGAGATTTTACAGGTTTGCAGCCAGTAGCCATTAAAGTGTCTGAATTGGGGACACTTTTTTCAAATGGACACAAAATCTTGTACACTTCGAGTTTTTAGCTGAATTTTTTAGTGCATGCCAACAAAAATACAAGGACCACGTCTACCAAGTTTGGGGTCAAAACTCCTTTCGAAAAAATTTAAAAAAATCTCGAACCGAAAAAGTTTCAAAAATCATGAAAAAGAGAAAACGAGTCGTCTTGCCATGAAACTTCACGTGAAGGCTTAAGGGACCATTGTCTGAATTTACAAGCCATAAAAATGGCATTGGCATGCAGAAACATGAAGATGTGCCTAAACCCACCTACCACCCTATCGATCCATGGCTTAAGCATCCCGTCTCTCTGGCTAGCGTAGTGCCTGCCCGTCCGCCTGTCCGCCCGCTTGTTTCGTCGGTTGCCTTAGGCATACGAAGTTCATTCCCAATCTAAGATCAGACCAGACAGAGGGTTACGATAGCATGATTGGTAGCATGCAGAGGGGGACCCGACCCATCCCCGGCTTGCGCATCCCACCTCTCTGGCCGACTGAGTGCCCGTACGCTCATTTCGTGGGTTGACTTAGGCATATGGAGTTCATTCCCAGTCTAAGATCAGATAGGACTGAGGGTTGCGGTAGCACATGCTGGGCTCGGGCATGTGCTGGTGCCGTACTTTTCTTTATCGGGGCACCATCACCGGAGCATCACCGGAGAACCTGACCGGCGACATTGAGGTTCCGACGATCGGGGGGCCGAGGGGTGTGCGCACATGATGTGCGATGGGTGCTGGCACTTGGCCCTTATATTGGCCCCTATATTGGCCCCTATGCCTCATCAAACCTCGAGAACTCACTCCCCCTTAAAGGGCATTTAAGATTTTACAGGTTTGCTGCCAGTAGCCATTAAATTGTCTGAAATGGGGACACTTTTTTCAAAGGGTGACAAAATCTTGTACACTTCGAGTTTTTGGCTGAAATTTTTTTGTGCATGCCAACAAAAATACAAGGATCACGTCTACCAAGTTTGGGGCAAAACTCCTTTCGAAAAAATTTCAAAAAATCCCGAACCACAAAATGTTTCGAAATTCATGAAAAATAGAAAACGAGTCGTCTTGCCATGAAGCTTCACGTGAAGGCTTAAGGGACCATTGTATGAATTTACAAGCCATAAAAATGGCATTGGCATGCAGAAATATGAAGATGTGCCTAAATCCACCTACCACCCTATCGATCCACGGCTTGCGTATCCCTTCTCTCTGGTCGACATACTGCCCGCCCGCCCGCCCGCCCGTTCATTTCATCAGTTGGCTTAGGCATACGGAGTTCATCCCCAGTCTAAGATCGGATCGGACTGAGGGTTACGGTAGCAGGATCAACAGCACGCAAAGGGAGACCCGGTCGATCCCCGACTTGGGCATCCCGCCCCTCTGGCCGACTGAGCGCTCGCACGCTCGTTTCATGGGTTGACTTAGGCATACGAAGTTCATTCCCAGTCAAGCATATGGAATTCATTCCCAGTCTAAGCATACAGAGTTCATTCCTAGTCTAAGATCGGACCAGACCGAAGGTTGCAGTAGCACATGCTGGGCTCGGGCATGTGCTGGTGCCGTAATTCTCTTCGTCTGGGCACCATCGTCGGAGCGTCGTCGGAGAACCTAACCGACGACATTGAGGTTTCGACGATCGGGGGGCCGGGGGGGTGTGCGCACATGATGTGCGATGGTACTGGTACTTGGCCCTTATATTGGCCCCCTATCCCTCATCAAACCTCGAGAACTCACACCCCCTTAAAGAGTATTTGATATTTTACAGGTTTGCTGCCAGTAGCCATTAAAGTGTCTGAAATGGGGACACTTTTTTCAAATGTTCACAAAATCTTGTACACTTCAAGTTTTTAGCTGAATTCTTTTGTGCATGCCAACAAAAATACAAGGATCACATCTACCAAGGTTTTAGCCAAAACTCCTTCCGAAAAAATTTTACAAAATCCTGAACCGTAAAAAGTTTCAAAAATCGTGAAAAATAGAAAATGAGTCGTCTTGCCATGAAACTTCACGTGAAGGCTTAAGGGCCATTGTATGAATTTACAAGCCATAAAAATGGCATTGGCATGTAGAAATATGAAGATGTGCCTAAACCCACCTATCACCCTATCGATCCACGGCTTGCGCATCCCGTCTCTCTGGCCGGCGTAGTGCCCGCCCGCCCGCCCGCTCGTTCCGTCGGTTGGCTTAGGCATACGGAGTTCATTTCTAGTTTAAGATTGGATCGGACCGAGGGATGTGGCATTCGGATCAAAAACACACAGAGAGGGACCCGGTTGATCCTCGTTTTGCGCATCCCGCCCCTCTGGTCGGTTGAGCGCCCGCACGCTCGTTTCGTGGGTTAACTCAGGCATACGGAGTTCATTCCCAGTCTAAGCAACGGAGTTCATTCCCAGTCTAAGATCGGACCGGACAGAGGGTTGCGGCAGCACATCTTGGGCTCGGGCATGTGCTGGTGCCGCATTTTTCTTCGTCGGGGCACAATCGTCGGAGCATCGTCGGAGAACCTGATCGACGGCATTGGGGTTCCGACGATCAGGGGGCCGGGAGGGTGTGTGCGCACATGATGTGCGATGGGTGCTGGTACTTGGCCCTTATATTGGCCCCCAATCCCTCATCAAATCTTGAGAACTCACACCCCTTTAAATAGCATTTGACATTTTACAGGTTTGCTGCCAGTAGCAATTAAAGTGTCTAAAATGGGGACACTTTTTTCAAATGGTGACAAAATCTTGTACACTTCGAGTTTTTAGCTAAATTTTTTGTGCATGCCAAAAAAAAATACAAGGATCACGTCTACAATATTTAGGGCCAAAACTCCTTCCGACAAAATTTTAAAAAATCTCGTACCACAAAAAGTTTTAAAAATCATGAAAAATAAAAAACGAGTCGTCTTGCCATGAAACTTCACGTGAAGGCTTAAGGGACCATTGTATGAATTTACAAGCCATAAAAATGGCATTGGCACAGAGAAATATGAAGATGTGCCTAAACCCACCAACCACCCTATCGATCCACGGCTTGCGCATCCCGTCTCTCTGGCTGGTGTAGTGCCCGCCCGTCCGTCCGCCCGCTTGTTTCGTCGGTTGGCTTAGGCATACGGAGTTCATTCCCAGTCTAAGATCAGATTGGATCGAGGGATGCAGCAGTAGGATTGGCAACACACAGAGAGGAGTCGACCGATCCTCGACTTGCGCATCCTGCTCCTCTAGTCAGCTGAGCGCCCGTACACTCGTTTTGTGGGTTGACTTAGGCATACAGAGTTCATTCCCAGTCTAAGCATACGGAGTTCATTCCCAGTCTAAGATCAAACCGAACCGACGGTTTTGGTAGCACATGCTGGGCTCGGGCATGTGCTGGTGCCGCATTTTTCTTCATCAGGGCACCATCACCGGAGAACCTGACCGACGGCATTGGGGTTCCGACGGTCGGGGGGCCGGCGGGGGTGTGCGCACATGATGTGCGATGGGTGCTGGTACTTGGCCCTTATATTGGCCCCCTATCCCTCTTCAAACCTCGAGAACTCACACCCCCTTAAAGAGCATTTGAGACTTACAAGTTTGCTACCAGTAGCCATTAAAGTGTCTGAAATGGGGACACTTTTTTCAAATGGTCAAAAAATCTTGTACACTTCGAGTTTTTAGCTGAATTTTTTTTTGCATGCCAAAAAAAATGCAAGGATCACGTATACCAAGTTTGGGGCCAAAACACCATCCAAAAAAATTTTAAAAAATCCCGAACCATAAAAAGTTTCAAAATTTATGAAAAATAGAAAATGAGTCGTCTTGCCATGAAACTTCACTTGAAGGCTTAAATGACCATTGTATGAATTTACAAGGGATAAAAATGGCATTGGCACATAGAAATATGAAGATGTGCCTAAACCCACCTACCACCCTATCGATCCACGGCTTGCGCATCCCGTCTCTCTGGCCGACGTAGTGCCCGTCCGCCTGCCCGCTCGTTTCGTCGGTTGGCTTAGGCATACGGAGTTCATTCTCAGTCTAAGATCAGACCGGACTGAGGGTTGCGACAGCAGGATCAGCAGCACGCAGAAGGGGACCCGTTTGATCGTCGGCTTGTGCATCTCGCCCCTCCGGCCGATTGAGCGCCCGTACGCTCGTTTCATGGGTTGACTTAGGCATACGGAGTTCATTCCCAGTCTAAGCGTACGAAGTTCATTCCCAGTCTAAGAACTGACCGGACCGAGGGTTGTGGCAGCACATCTTGGGCACGGGCATGTGCTGGGGCCACATTTTTCTTCGCCGGGCCACCATCATCGGAGAACCTGACCGGCGGCATTAGGGTTCCGGCAATCGAGGGGGCCTGGGGGGTGTGCGCACAAGATGTGCGATGGGCGCTGGTACTTGGTCCTTATATTGGCCCCTATCCCTCATCAAACCTCGAGAGCTCACACCCCCTTAAAGAGCATTAGAGATTTTACAGGTTTGCAGCCAGTAGCCATTAAAGTGTCTGAAATGGGGACACTTTTTTCAAATGGTCACAAAATCTTGTACACTTCGAGTTTTTAGCTAAATTTTTTTGGGCATGCCAAAAAAAATACAAGGATCACGTCTACCAAGTTTGGGGCCAAAACTCCTTTCGAAAAAATTTTAAAAAATCCTGAACCGAAAAAGATTCAAAAATCGTGAAAAATAGAAAACGAGTCGTCTTGCCATGAAACTTCACGTGAAGGTTTAAGGGACCATTGTATGGATTTACAAGCCATAAAAATGGCATTGGCAAGCAGAAATATGAAGATGTGCCTAAACCCACCTACCACCCTATCGATCCACAGCTTAAGCATCCCGTCTCTCTGGCCGGCGTAGTGCCCGCCCGCTCGTTTCGTCGGTTGGCTTAGGAACACAGAGTTCATTCCCAGTCTAAGATCAGACCGGATCGAGGGTTGCGACAGCAGGATTGGCAGCATGCAGAGGGGGCCCCTCTGACCGGCTGAGCGCCCGCACGCTCGTTTCGTGGGTTGACTTAGGCATACGGAGTTCATTCCCAGTCTAAGATCGCACTGGACTAAGGGTTGCGGCAGCACATGCTGGGCTCAGGCATGTGCTGGTGCCACATTTTTCTTTGTCGGGGCACCATCGTCGGAGCATCGCTGGAGAACCTAACGACGGCATTGGGGTTCCGACGATCGGGGGGCCGGGGGGGTGTGCGCACATGATGTGCGATGGGTGCTGGTACTTGGCCCTTATATTTGCCCCCTATGCATCATCAAACCTCGAGAACTCACTCCCCCTTAAAGGGCATTTCAGATTTTATAGGTTTACTGCCAGTAGCCATTAAATTGTCTAAAATGGGGACACTTTTTTCAAATGGTGACAAAATCTTGTACACTTCGAGTTTTTAGCTGAATTTTTTTATGCATTCCAAAAAATACAAGGATCACGTCTACCAAGTTTGGGGCAAAACTCCTTTCAAAAAAATTTTAAAAAATCCTGAACCGCAAAATGTTTTAAAAATCGTGAAAAATAAAAAACGAGTCGTCTTGCCATGAAACTTCACGTGAAGGCTTAAGGGACCATTGTATGAATTTACAAGCCATAAAAATGGCATTGGCATGCAGAAATATGAAGATGTGCCTAAACCCACCTACCACCCTATCGATCCACGGCTTGCGCATCCCGTCTCTCTGGCCGACGTAGTACCCGCCCGCCTGCCCACCTACTCATTTCATCGGTTGGCTTAGGCATACGGAGTTCATCCCCAGTCTAAAATCGAATCGGACCGAGGGTTGCGGCAGTAGGATCAGCAACACGTAAAGGGGGACCTGACTGATCCCCAACTTGGGCATCCCGTCCCTCTGGCCGGTTGAGCGCCCGTACGCTCGTTTCGTGGGTTGACTTAGGCATAAGGAGTTGATTCCCAGTCTAAGATCGGACCGGACCGAGGGTTGCGACAGCACATGCTGGGCTCGTGCACGTGTTGGTGCCACATTTTTCATCGTCGGGGCACCATCGTCGGAGCATCGTCGGGGAACTTGATCGGTGGAATTGGGGTTCTGACGATCGGGGGGGCCGGGGGGTGTGCGCACATGATGTGCGATGGGTGTTGGTACTTGGCCCTTATATTGGCCCCCTATCCCTCATCAAACCTCGAGAACTCACACCCCCTTAAAGAGCATTTTAGATTTTATAGGTTTGCTACCAGTAGCCATTAAAGTGTCTGAAATGGGGACACTTTTTTCAAACCCGCCCACCCGCACGCTCGTTTCGTGGGTTGACTTAGGCATACGGAGTTCATTCCCAGTCTAAACATGCGGAGTTCATTCCCAGTCTATGATCGAACCAGACTGAGGGTTGCGGCAGCACATGCTGGGCTCAGGCATGTGCTGGTGTAGCATTTTTCTTCGTCGGGGCACCATCGTCGGAGCATCGCCGGAGAACATGATCGGCGGCATTGGTGTTCCGACGATCGGGGGGCCGGGGGGTGAGCGCACATGATGCGCTGGGTGCTGGTACGTGGCCCTTATATTGGCCCCCTATCCCTCATCAAACCTCGAGAACCCACACCCCCTTAAAGAGCATTTGAGATTTTACAGGTTTGCTGCCAGTAGCCTTTAAAGTGTCTGAAATGGGGACACTTTTTTCAAATGGTCACAAAATCTTGTACAGTTCGAGATTTTAGCTGAATTTTTTTATGCATGCTAAAAAAAATACAAGGATCACGACTACCAAGTTGGGGCCAAAACTCATTCCAAAAAAATTTTAAAAAATCCCGAACCGCAAAAAGCTTCTAAAATTGTGAAAAATAGAAAACGAGTCGTCTTGCCATGAAACTTCACATGAAGGCTTAAGAGACCATTGTATGAATTTACAAGCCATAAAAATGGTATTGGCACGCAGAAATATGAAGATGTGCCTAAACCCACCTACCACCCTATCGATCCACGGCTTGCGCATCCCGTCTCTCTGGTTGACGTAGTGCCCGCCCGCCCGTTCGCTCGTTTCGTCGGTTGGCTTAGGCATACAGAGTTCATTCCCAATCTAAGATCAGACCGGACCGAGGGTTGCGGCAGCAGGATTGGCAGCACACAGAGGGGGACACGATCGATCCCTGGCTTGTGCATCTCGCCCCTCTGGCCGGCTGAGCACCCGCACGCTCGTTTCGTGGGTTGAGTTAGGCATACGGAGTTCATTCCCAGTCTAAGCATACGGATGTTCATTCCCCATCTAAGATCGGACCGGACAGACGGTTGCGACAGCACATGCTAGGCTCAGGCATGTGCTGGCGCCGCATTTTTCTTCGTGGGGGCACCATCCTCGAGAACCTGACAGGCGGCATTGAGTTTTCGACGATCGAGGATGCCAGGGGGTGAGCGCACATGATGTGTGATGGGTGCTGGTTTTTGGCCCTTATATTGGCCCCCTATCCTTCATCAAAGCTCAAGCACTCACACCCCTTTAAAGGGCATTTGAAATTTTACAGGTTTGCTGCCAGTAGCCAATAAAGTGTCTGAAATGGGGACACTTTTTTCAAATGGTCACAAAATCTTGTACACTTCTAGTTTTTAGCTGAATTTTTTTGTGCATGCCAACAAAAATACAAGGATCATGTCAACCAAGTTTGGGGCCAAAAATCCTTCCGAAAAAATTTTAAAAAATCCCGAACCGTAAAAAGTTTGGAAAATCGTTAAAATTAAAAAATGAGTCGTCTTGCCATGAAACTTCACGTGAAGGCTTAAGGGACCATTGTATGAATTTACAAGCCATAAAAATGGAATTGGCATGTAGAAATATGAACATGTGCCTAAACCCACTTTCCAAAATATCGATCCACGACTTACGCATCCAGTCTCTCTGGCCGGCGTAGAGCCCGCCCGCCCGTTCGCCCCCTCATTTCATCGGTTGGCTTAGGCATACGGAGTTCGTTCCTAGTCTAAGATCGGACCGAACTGAGGGTTGCAGTGGCAAGATCGACAGCATGCAGAAGGGGACCCGACCGATCCCCGGCTTGCGCATCCCGCCCTTCTGGCCGACTGAACGCCCGTACGCTCGTTTCGTGAGTTGACTTAGGCATACGGAGTTCCTTCCTAGTCTAAGCATACAGAGTTCATTCCCAGTCTAAGATCGGACCGAACTGAGGGTTGCGGCAGCACATGCTGGGCTCGGGCATGTGCTGGTGCTGCATTTTTCTTCGCGGGGGCACCATCGCCGGAGAACCTGACCGACGGCATTGGGTTTCTGGCGATCGGAGACGCCGGGGGGGTGTGCGCACATGATGTGCGATGGGTGCTGGTATTTGGCCCTTATATTGGCCACCTATCCCTCATCAAAGCTGGAGCACTCACACCCCTTTAAAGAGCATTTGAGATTTTACAGGTTTGCTGCCAGTAGCCAGTAAAGTGTCTGAAATAGGGACACTTTCTTCAAATGGTCACAAAATCTTGTACACTTCGAGTTTTTAGCTGAATTTTTTTGTGCATGCCAAAAAAAATACAAGGATCACGTCTACCAAGTTTGGGGCCAAAAATCCTTTCGAAAAAATTTAAAAAAATCCCGAACCGTAAAAAGTTTCAAAAATCATAAAAAATAGAAAACGAGTCATCTTGCCATGAAACTTCATGTGAAGGCTTAAGGGACCAGTGTATGAATTTACAAGCCATAAAAATGGCATTGGCATGCAGAAATATGAAGATGTTTCTAAACCCACCTACCACCCTATCGATCCACGGCTTGCGCATCCCGTCTCTCTGGCCGACGTAGTGCCCGCCCGCCCGCTCGCACGCTCGTTTCGTCGTTCAGCTTAGGCATACGGAGTTCATTCCCAGTCTAAGATCAGACCGGATCGAGGGTTACGATAGTAAGATCGGCAGCACGTAGAGGGGGACCTAGCCGATCCCTGGCTTGTGCATCCCTCTGCCTGCCCGTACGCCCGCTCGCTTGTTTCGTCGGTTGGCTTAGGCATACGGAGTTCATTCTCAGTCTAAGATTAGACAGGATCGAGGGTTGCGGCAATAGGATCGGCAGCATGTAGAGGGGGACCCGATCGATCCCCGACTTGCACATCCCGCCCCTCTGGCCGGCTGAGCGCCCGCACGCTCGTTTCATGGGTTGACTTAGGCATACGGAGTTCATTCCCAGTCTAAGCATGCGGAGTTCATTCCCAGACTAAGGTCGAATCAGACCGAGGGTTGCGGTAGCACATTCTGGGCTTGGGCATGTGCTGGTGCCGCATTTTTCTTCGCCGGGGCACCATCGCCGGAGAACCTGACCGACGGCATTGGGGTTTCGACGATCGGGGGGGCCAGGGGGTGTGCGCACATGATGTGCGATGGGTGCTGGTACTTGGCCCTTATATTGGCCCCCTATCCCTCATCAAACCTCGAGAACTCACACCCCCTTAAAGAGCATTTGAGATTTTACAGGTTTGCTGCCAGTAGCCATTAAAGTGTCTGAAATGGGGACACCTTTTTCAAATGGTCACAAAATCTTGTACACTCCTATTTTTTAGCTGAATTTTTTTATGCATGCCAACAAAAATACAAGGATAACGTCTACCAAGTTTGGGGCCAAAACTCCCTCCATAAAAATTTTAAAAAATCCCAAACAGTAAAAAGTTTCAAAAATCGTGAAAATAGAAAACGAGTCGTCCTGCCATGAAACTTCACGTGAAGGCTTAAGGGACCATTGTATGAATTTACAAGCCATAAAAATGGCATTGGCATGCAGAAATATGAAGATGTGCCTAAATCCACCTACCACCCTATCGATCCACGACTTACGCATCTCGTCTCTCTGGTCGGCGTAGTGCCCGCCTGCCCGTCCGGTCGTTTCGTCGGTTGGCTTAGGCATACAGAGTTCATTCGTAGTCTAAGATCGGACCAGATCGATGGTTGCGGCAGTAGGATCGGTAGCACGGAGAGGGGGACCTGGCCGATCCCCGGCTATCGCATCCCGCCCCTCTGGTCGGTTGAGTGCCCGCACACTCGTTTCATGGGTTGACTTAGGCATACGGAGTTTATTCCCAGTCTAAGCATACGGAGTTCATTCCCAGTCAAAGATCAGACCGGACCGAGGGTTACGGCAGCACATGCTGGGCTCAGGCATGTGCTGGTGCCGTATTTTTCTTCACCGGGGCACCATCACCGGAGAACCTGACTGACGGCATCGGGGTTCCGACGATCGGGGGGGCCGGGGGGTGTGCGCACATGATGTGCGAAGGGTGCTGGTACTTGGCCCTTATATTGGCCCCCTATCCCTCATCAAACCTCGAAAACTCACACCTCCTTAAAGAGCATTTGAGATTTTACAGGTTTGCTGCCAGTAGCCATTAAAGTGTCTGAAATGGGAACACTTTTTTCAAATGGTCACAAAATCTCGTACACTTCGAGTTTTTAGCTGAATTGTTTTATGCACGCCAACAAAATTACAAGGATCACGTCTACCATGTTTGGGGCCAAAACTCCTTCCGAAAAAATTTTAAAAAATCTCGAACCGTAAAAAGTTTTAAAAATCGTGAAAAATAGAAAACGAGTCGTCTTGCCATGAAACTTCACTTGAAGGATTAAGGGACCATTGTATGAATTTACAAGCCATAAAAATGGCATTGGCACGTAAAAATATGAAGATGTGCTTAAACACACCTACCACCCTATCGATCCACGGCTTGCGCATCTCGTCTCTCTGGTCGACGTAGTGCCCGTCCGCTCGTTTCGTCGTTCGGCTTAGGCATACGGAGTTCATTCCCAGTCTAAGATCAGATCGGATCGAGGGTTACGGCAGTAGGATCGACAGCACGCAGAGGGGGACCCAGTCGATCCCCGGCTTGTGCATCCCTCTGGCCGGCTGAGCGCCCGCACGCTCGTTTTGTGGGTTGACTTAGGCATACGAAGTTCATTTCCATTCTAAGCATACGGAGTTCATTCCCAGTCTAAGATCGGACCGGACCGAGGGTTACGGCAGCACATGCTAGGCTCGGGCATGTGCTGGTGCCGCATTTTTCTTCGTCGGGGCACCATCGCCTGAGCATCGTCGGAGAACCTGTCCGGCGGCATTGGGGTTCCGGCGATCGGGGGGGCCGACGGGGTGTGCGCACATGATGTGCGATGGGTGCTAGTACTTGGCCTTCATATTGGCCCCCCATTCCTCATCAAACCTCGAGAACTCACACCCCCTCAAAGAGCATTTGAGATTTTACAGGTTTGCTGCCAGTAGCCATTAAAGTGTCTGTAATGGGGACACTTCTTTCAAATAGTCACAAAATCTTCTACACTTCAAGTTTTTAGCTGAATTTTTTTGTGCATGCCAAAAAAAATACAAGGATCACGTCTACCAAGTTTGGGGCCAATACTCCTTTCGAGAAAATTTTAAAAAATCCCGAACCGTAAAAAGTTTCGAGAATTGTGAAAAATAGAAAACGAGTCGTCCTGCCATGAAACTTCACGTGAAGGCTTAAGGGACCATTGTATGAATTTACAAGCCATAAAAATGGCATTGGCATGCAGAAATATAAAGATGTGCCTAAACCCACCAACCACCCTATCGATCCACGGCTTACGCATCCCATCTCTCTGGCCGGCGTAGTGCCCGCTCGCCCGCTCGTTTCGTCGGTTGGCTTAGGCATACGGAGTTCATTCCCAGTTGAAGATCAGACCGGATCGAGGGTTGCGGCAGCAGGATAGGTAGTACATAGAGGGGGACCCGACCGATCCTTGGCTTGCGCATCTCGCCCCTCTGGCCGACTGAGCGCCCGCACGCTCGTTTCGTGGGTTGACTTAGGCATACGGAGTTCATTCCCACTCTAAGCATACGGAGTTCATTCCCAGTCTAAGATCAGACCGGACCGAGGGTTGCAGCAGCACATGCTAGGCTCAGGCATGTGTTGGTGCCACATTTTTCTTCGTCGGGGCACCATCGCCGGAGCATCGCCGAAGAACCTGACCGTCGGCATTGGGGTTCCGGCGATCGAGGGGGCCATGGGGGGTGTGCGCACATGATGTGCGATGGGTGCTGGTACTTGGCTCTTATATTGGCCCCCTATCCCTCATCAAACCTCGAGAACTCACACCCCCTTAAAGAGCATTTGAGATTTTACAGGTTTGCTGCCGGTAGCAATTAAAGTGTCCGAAATGGGGACACTTTTTTCCAATGGTCATAAAATCTTGTACACCTTGAGTTTTTAGCTGAATTTTTTTGTGCATGCCAACAAAAATACAAGGATCACGTCTACCAAGTTTGGGAACAAAACTCCTTCCGAAAAAATTTTAAAAAATCCCGAACCGTAAAAAGTTTCATGAATCGTGAAAAATAAAAAACGAGTCATCCTGCCATGAAACTTCACGTGAAGGCTTAAGGGACCATTGTATGAATTTACAAGCCATAAAAATGGCATTGGCAAGCAGAAATATAAAGATGTGCCTAAACCCACCTACCACCCTATCGATCCACGGTTTACGCATCTCGTCTCTCTGGCCGGCGTAGTGCCCGCCCGCCCGTCCGGTCGTTTCGTCGGTTGGCTTAGGCATACAAAGTTCATTCCCAGTCTAAGATCGGACCAGATCGATGGTTGCGGCAGTAGGATCGGCAGCACGGAGAGGGGGACCTGGCCAATCCCCGGCTATCGCATCCTGCCCCTCTGGCCGACTGAGCGCCCGTACGCTCGTTTCACGGGTTGACTTAGGCATACGGAGTTCATTCCCAGTCTAAGATCGGACCAAGACCGAGGGTTACGGCAGCACATGCTGGGCTCGGCATGTGCTGGTGTCGTATTTTTCTTCACCGGGGCACCATCGCCGGAGAACCTGACCGGCGGTATCGGGGTTTCGACGATCGGGGGGGCTGGGGGGTGTGCGCACATGATGTGCGATGGGTGCTGGTACTTGGCCCTTATATTGGCCCCCTATCCCTCATCAAACCTCGAGAACTCACACCCCCTTAAAGAGCATTTGAGATTTTACAGGTTTGCTGCCAGTAGCCATTAAAGTGTCTGAAATGGGAACACTTTTTTCAAATGGTCACAAAATCTCGTACACTTCGAGTTTTTAGCTGAATTGTTTTGTGCACACCAAAAAAAATACAAGGATCAGATCTACCATGTTTGGGGCCAAAACTCCTTCCGAAAAAATTTTAAAAAATCTCGAACCGTAAAAAGTTTTGAAAATCATGAAAAATAGAAAACGAGTCGTCTTGCCATGAAACTTCACTTGAAGGATTAAGGGACCATTGTATGAATTTACAAGCCATAAAAATGGCATTGGCACGCAAAAATATGAAGATGTGCCTAAACACACCTACCACCCTATCGATCCACGGCTTGCGCATCCCGTTTCTCTGGCCGACGTAGTGCCCGCCCGCTCGCATGCTCGTTTCGTCGTTCGGCTTAGGCATACGGAGTTCATTCTCAGTCTAAGATCAGACCGGACCGAGGGTTACGATAGTAGGATCGGTAGCACACAGAGGGGGACCCAGTCGATCCCCGGCTTGTGCATCCCTCTGGCCGGCTGAGCGCCCGCATGCTCGTTTCGTGGGTTGACTTAGGCATACGGAGTTCATTCCCAGTCTAAGCATACAGAGTTTATTCCCAATCTAAGATTTGATCAGACCGAGGGTTGCGACAGCACATGCTGGGCTCGGGCATGTGCTGGTGCCTCATTTTTCTTCACCGGGGCACCATCAGTCGGAGAACCTGACCGGCGCCATTGGGTTCCGACGATCGGGGGAGCCGGGGGGTGTGTGCACATGATGTGCGATGGGTGCTGGTACTTGGCCCTTATATTGGCCCCTATCTCTCATCAAACCTCGAGAACTCACACCCCCTTAAAGAGCATTTGAGATTTTACAGGTTTGCTGCCAGTAGCCATTAAAGTGTCTGAAATGGGGACACTTTTTTCAAATGGTCACAAAATCTTGTACACTTTGAGTTTTTAGCTGAATTTTTTTGTGCATGCCAACAAAAATACAGGGATCACGTCTACCAGGATTGGGGCCAAAAATCCTTCCAAAAAAATTTAAAAAAATCCTGAACCACAAAAGTTTCAAAAATTATGAAAAATAGAAAACGAGTCGTCTTGCCATGAAACTTCACGTGAAGGCTTAAGGGACCATTGTATGAATTTACATGCCATAAAAATGGCATTGGCATGCAGAAATATGAAGATGTGCCTAAACCCACCTACCACCCTATCGATCCACGGCTTACGCATCCCGTCTCTCTGGCTGGCGTAGTGCCCACCCACCTGCTTGTTTCGTCGGTTGGCTTAGGCATACGGAGTTCTTTCCCAGTCTAAGATCAAACCAGACCGAGGGTTGCAGCAGCAGGATCAGCAGCACGCAGAGGGGGACCTGACCGATCCCCGACTTGCACATCTCGCCCTTTTGGTCGACTGAGCGCCCGCACGCTCGTTTTGTGGGTTTACATAGGCATACGAAGTTCATTGCCAGTCTAAGCATACAGAGCTCATTCCCAGTCTAAGATCGGACCAGACCGAGGGTTGCGGTAGCACATGCTGGGCTCGGGCATAAGCTGGTGTCACATTTTTCTTCGTCGGGGCACCATCGCCGGAGCATCGCCGGAGAACCTGACCGATGGCATTGGGGTTTCTACGATCGGGGGGGCCGGGGGGTGTGCGCACATGATGTGCAATGGGTGCTGGGACTTGGCCCTTATATTTTCCCCCTATCCCTCATCAAACCTCTAGAACTCACACCCCCTTAAAGAGCATTTGAGATTTTACAGGTTTGCTGCCAGTAGGCATCAAAGTGTCTGAAATGGGGACACATTTTCAAATGGTCACAAAATCTTGTACAATTCGAGTTTTTAGCTGAAATTTTTTGTGCATGCCAAAAAAAACACAAGGATCACGTCTACCAAGTTTGGGGCCAAAACTCCTTCCGAAAAAATTTTAAAAAATCTCGAACTGCAAAAAGTTTTAAAAATCTTGAAAAATAAAAAAGGAGTCGTCTTGCCATGAAACCTCACGTGAAGGCTTAAGGGACCATTGTATGAATTTACAAGCCATAAAAATGGCATTGGCATGCAGAAATATGAAGATGTGCCTAAACCCACCTACCACCTTATCGATCTACGGCTTGCGCATCCCGTCTCTCTGGCCGACGTAGTGCCCGCCCGCCTGCTTGCTCATTTCGTCGGTTGGCTTAGGCATACGGAGTTCATTCCCAGTCTAAGATTGGACCAGACTGAGGGTTGCAGCAGCAGGATCGATAGCACGTAGAGGGGGACCCGGTCGATTATCGACTTGCTCATCCCGACCCGCTGGCCGGTTGAGTGCCCGCACGCTCGTTTCATGGGTTGACATAGACATACGGAGTTCATTCCCAGTATAAGCATACGGAGTTCATTCCCAGTCTAAGATCAGATGGATCGAGGGTTACGGTAACAGGATCGGTAGCACGCAAAAGAGGACCTGGTTAATCCCCGGCTTGCGCATCCCGCCCGTCTGGTCGGTTGAGCGCCCGCACGCTCGTTTCGTGGGTTGACCTAGGCATATAGAGTTCATTCCCAGTCTAAGCATACGGAGTTCATTCCCAGTCTAATATTGGACCGGACCGAGGGTTGCGGCAGCACATGCTGGGCTCGGGCATGTGCTAATGCCATATTTTTCTTCGTCGGGGCACCATCACCGGAGCATCGCTGGAGAACCTAGCCGGCAGCATTGGGGTTCTGGCGATCGGAGGGGCCGGGGGGTGTGCGCACATGATGTGCGATGGGTGCTGGTACTTGGCCCTTATATTGGCCCCCTATCCCTCATCAAACCTTGAGAACTCACACCCCCTTAAAGAGCATTTGAGATTTTATAGGTTTGCTGCCAGTAGCCATTAAAGTGTATGAAATGGGGATGCTTTTTTCAAATGGTCACAAAATCTTGTACACTTCGAGTTTTTAGCTGAATTTTTTTTGCAAGCCAACAAAAATACAAGGATCACGTCTACCAAGTTTGGGAACAAAACTCCTTCTAAAAAAATTTTAAAAAATCTCGAACCACAAAAAGTTTTGAAAATTGTGAAAAATAGAAAACGAGTCGTCTTGCCATGAAACTTCACATGAAGGCTTAAGGGACCATTGTATGAATTTACAAGCCATAAAAATGGCATTGGCAAGCAGAAATATGAAGATGTGCCTAAACCCACCTACCACCCTATCGATCCACAGGTTGCGCATCTTGTCTCTCTGGCCGGCATAGTGCCCGCTCGCCCGCCCGCCCACTCGTTTCGTCGGTTGGCTTAGGCATACGGAGTTCATTCCCAGTCTAAGATCGGACCAGACCGAGGGTTGCAACAGCACATGCTGGGCTCGGGCATGTGCTGGTGCCGCATTTTTCTTCGTCGGGGCACCATCCCCAGAGCATCGCCGGAGAACCTAACCAGCGGCATTAGGGTTTCGACAATCGAGGGGGCCTGGGGGGTGTGCGCACATGATGTGTGATGGTTGCTGGTACTTGGCCCTTATATTGGCCCCCTATCCCTCATCAAACCTCAAGAACTCACACCGCCTTAAAGAGCATTTGAGATTTTACAGGTTTGCTGCCAGTAGCCATTAAAGTGTCTCAAATGGGGACACTTTTTTCAAATGGTCACAAAATCTTGTACATTTCGAGGTTTAGCTGACTTTTTTTGTGGATGCAAAAAAATACAAGGATCACGTTCTACCAAGTTTGGGGCCAAACTCGTTGCGAAAAAATTTTAAAAAATCTTGAACTGGAAAATATTTCAAAAATCATGAAAAATAGAAAACGAGTCGCCTTGCCATGAAACTTCACGTGAAGGCTTAAGGGACCATTGTATGAATTTACAAGCCATAAAAATGGCATTGGCATGCAGAAATATGAAGATGTGCCTAAACCCACCTACCACCCTATCATCCACGGCTTGCGCATCCCGTCTCTCTGGTCGGTGTAGTGCCCGCCCGTCTGCCCGCCAACTCGTTTTGTCAGCTGGCTTAGGCATACAGAGTTCATTCCCAGTCTAAGATCGGACCAGACTGAGGGTTGTGGCAGCGGGATCGGTAGCACACAGAGGGGGACCTGATTGATCCCTGACTTGCGCATCCCGCCCCTCTGGCCGGCTGAGCGCCCGCACACTCGTTTCGTGGGTTGACTTAGGCATACGGAGTTCATTCCCAGTCTAAGATCGGATCGAACTGAGGGTTGCGGTAGCACATGCTGGGCTCGAGCATATGCTGGTGTCGTATTTTTCTTCATCGGGGCACCATCACCGGAGCATCGCCGGAGAACCTGACCGGTGGCATTGGGGTTCCGACGATCGGGGGGGCCGGGGGTGTGTGCACATGATGTGCAATGGGTGCTGGTACTTGGCCCTTATATTGGCCCCCTATCCCTCATCAAACCTCGAGAACTCACACCCCTTAAAGAGCATTTGAGATTTTACAGGTTTGCTGCTAGTAGCCATTAAAGTGTCTGAAATGGGGACACTTTTTTCAAATGGTCACAAAATCTTGTACGCTTCGAGTTTTTAGCTAAATTTTTTTGTCCATGCCAACAAAAATACAAGGATGACCGTCTACCAAGTTTGGGGCCAAAAATCTTTCCAAAGAAATTTTAAAAAAATCTTGAACCGTAAAAAGTTTCAAAAATTGTGAAAAATAGAAAACGAGTCGTCTTGCCATGAAACTTCACGTGAAGGCTTAAGGGACCATTGTATGAATTTACAAGCCATAAAAATGGCATTGGCACGTAAAAATATAAAGATGTGCCTAAACCCACCTACCACACTATCGATCCACAGCTTGTGCATCCCGTCTCTCTGGCCGGCGTAGTGCCTGCCCGCCCGCCCGCCTGCTTGTTTCGTCGGTTGGCTTAGGCATACGGAATTCATTCCCAGTCTAAGATCAGATTGGACCGAGGGTTCCGGCAGCAGGATCGACAGCACGCAGAGGGGGACCTGGCCGATCCCCGACTTGCGCATCCAACCCCTCTAGCCGGTTGAGCGCCCGAACGCTCGTTTCGTGGGTTGTCTTTGGCATATGGAGTTCATTCCCAGTCTAAGATCGAACCGGACCGAGGGTTGTGGCAGCACATGCTGGGCTCGGGCATGTGCTGGTGCCGCATTTTTCTTTGTCGGGGCACCATCGTCGGAGAACTTGACCGACGGCATTGGGGTTCCGACGATCGGGGGGAGCCGGGGGGGCTGTGCGCACATAATGTGTGATGGGTGCTGGTGCTTGGCCCTTATATTGGCTCCCTATCCCTCATCAAACCTCTAGAACTCACACCCCCTTAAAGAGCATTTGAGATTTTACAGGTTTGCTTCCAGTAGCCATTAAAGTGCCTGAAATAGGGACACTTTTTTCAAATGATCACAAAATCTTGTACACTTCGATTTTTTAGCTGAATTTTTTTGTACATGCCAAAAAAAATACAAGGATCATGTCTACCAAGTTTGGGGCCAAAAATGCTTCCGAAAAAATTTTAAAAAATCTCGAACCGTAAAAAGTTTCAAAAATCATGAAAAATAGAAAATGAGTCGTCTTGCCATGAAACCTCACGTGAAGGCTTAAGGGACCATTGTATGAATTTACAAGCCATAAAAATGGCATTGGCATGCAGAAATAGGAAGATGTGCCTAAACCCACATACCACCCTATCGATTCACGGCTTGTGCATCCCGTCTCTTTAGTCGGTGTAGTGTCCACATGCCCGCTCGTTTCGTCGGTTGGCTTAGGCATACGGAGTTCATTCCCAGTCTAAGATCGGACCGAACTAAGGGTTGTGGCAACAGGATCGACAGCACCCAGAGGGGGACCCGACTGATCCCCGGCTTGGGCATCCCGCCGCTCTGGCCGGTTGAGCGCCCGCACGCTCGTTTCGTGGGTTGACTTAGGCATACGGATTTCATTTCTAGTCTAAGAGCGGACCGGACTGAGGGTTGTGGCAGCACATGCTGGGCTCAGGCATGTCCTGGTGCCGTATTTTTCTTCGCGGGGCATCATCGCCGGAGAACCTGACCGGCGGAATTTGGGTTCCGGCGATCGGGGGGGCCTGGGGGGTGTGCGCACATGATGTGCGATGGGTGCTGGTACTTGGCCCTTATATTAGCCCCCTATCCCTCATCAAACCTCGAGAACTCACAACCCCTTAAAGAGCGTTTGAGATTTTACAGGTTTGCTGCCAGTAGCCATTAAAATGTCTGAAATGGTGACACTTTTTTCAAATGGTCACAAAATCTTGTACACTTCGAGTTTTTAGCTTAATTTTTTTGTGCATCCCAACAAAAATACAAGGATCACATCTATTAAGATTGGGGCCAAAACTCCTTTCAAAAAAATTTAAAAAAATCCCGAACCGTAAAAAGTTTTGAAAATCATGAAATATAGAAAACGAGTCGTCTTGCCATGAAACTACACGTGAAGGCTTAAGGGACCATTGTATGAATTTACAAGCCATAAAAATGGCATTGGCATGCAGAAATAGGAAGATGTGCCTAAACCCACATACCACCCTATCGATTCACGGCTTGTGCATCCCGTCTCTTTAGTCGGTGTAGTGTCCACATGCCCGCTCGTTTCGTCGGTTGGCTTAGGCATACGGAGTTCATTCCCAGTCTAAGATCAAACTGGACTGAGGGTTGCAGTAGCAGGATCAGCAGCACATAGAGGGGGACCCGGCCAACCCCCGACTTGCGCATCCTGCCCCTCTGGCTAGCTGAGCGCCCGCACGCTCATTTCGTGGGTTGACTTAGGCATATGGAGTTCATTCCCAGTCTAAGCATACGTTGTTCATTCCTAGTCTAAGATCGGAATGGACCGAAGGTTACGGCAGCACATGCTGGGCTCGGGCATGTGCTGGTGCCACATTTTTCTTCGTCGGGGCACCATCGTCGGAGTATCGACTCAGAACCTGACCGGCGACATTGGGGTTCCGGCGATCGGGGGTAGGGGGTGTGCGCACTTGATGTGTGATGGGTGCTGGTACTTGGCCCTTATATTGGCCCCCTATCCCTCGTCAAACCTTGAAAACTCACACCCCCTTAAAGAGCATTTGAGATTTTACACGTTTGCTGCCAGTAGCCATTAAAGTGTCTCAAATGGGGACACTTTTTTCAAATGGTCACGAAATCTTGTACACTTCGAGTTTTTAGCTGAATTGTTTTGTGCATGCCAACAAAAATACAAGGACCACGTCTACCAAGTTTGGGGCCAAAACTCCTTTCGAAAAAATTTTAAAAAATCTTGAACAGCAAAATGTTTAGAAAATCGTGAAAAATAGAAAACGAGTCGTCTTGCCATGAAACTTCACGTGAAGGCTTAAGCGATCATTGTAAGAATTTACAAGCCATAAAAATGGCATTGGCACGCAGAAATATGAAGATGTTCCTAAGCCCACCTACCACCCTATCGATCCACGGTTTGCGCATCCCGTCTCTCTGGCTGGCGTAGTGCCCACCCGCCCGTCCGCTTGTTTCGTCGGTTGGCTTAGGCATACAGAGTTCATTCCCAGTCTAAGATCAGACTGAACTGAGGGTTGCGACAGTAAGATCGGTGGCACACAGAGGGGGACCCGATCGATCCTTGGCTTGCGCATCCCGCCCCTCTGGTCGGCTGAGCACCCGTACGCTTGTTTCTTGGGTTGACTTAGGCATACGGAGTTCTTTCCCAGTCTAAGCATATGAAGTTCATTCCCAGTCTAAGATCGGACTGGATCGAGGGTTGCAGCAGCACATGCTGGGCTCTAGCATGTGCTGGTGCAGCATTTTTCTTCGTCGAGGCACCATCGTCGGAGCATCACCGGAGAACCTGACCGGCGGCATTGGGGTTTCGACGATCGGGGGCTCGGGGGGGAGTGCGCACATGATGTGCGATGGGTGCTGGTACTTGGCCCTTATATTGGCCCCCTTATCCCTCATCAAACCTCGAGAACTCACACCCCGTTGAAGAGCATTTGAGATTTTACAGGTTTGCTGCCAGTAGACATTAAAGTGTCTGAAATGGGGACACTTTTTTCAAATGGTCACAAAATCTTCTACACTTCGAGGTTTTAGCTGTATTGTTTTGTGCATGCCAACAAAAATACAAGGATCATGTCTACCAAGTTTGGGGCCAAAACTCCTTCCAAAAAAATTTTAAAAAATCTCGAATCGCAAAAAGTTTCAAAAATCATGAAAAATAGAAAACGAGTCATCTTGCCATGATACTTCACGTGAAGGCTTAAGGGACCATTGTATGAATTTACAAGCCATAAAAATGGCATTGGCACGTAGAAATATGAAGATGTGCCTAAACCCACCTACCACCCTATCGATCCACGGCTTGCGCATCCCGTCTCTCTGGCCGACGTAGTGCCCGCCCGCCCACCCGCCTGCTCGTTTCATCAGTTGGCTTAGGCATACAGAGTTCATTCCCAGTATAAGCATATGGAGTTCATTCCCAGTCTAAGATCAGATCAGATCGAGGGTTACGGCAGCACATGCTGGGCTCGGGCATGTGCTGGTGTCGTATTTTTCTTCATTGGGGCACCATCGTCGGAGCATCACCGGAGAACTTGACCGACGGCATTGGGGTTCCGGCGATCGGGGGGCCGGGTGGTGTGCGCACATGATGTGCGATGGGTGCTAGTACTTGGCCCTTATATTGGCCCCTTATCCCTCATCAAACCTCGAGAATTCACACCCCCTTAAAGAGTAATTGAGATTTTACAGGTTTGCTGCTAGTAGCAATTAAGGTGTCTGAAATGGGGATACTTTCTTCAAATGGTCACAAAATCTTGTACACTTTGATTTTTTAGCTGAATTTTTTTGGGCATGCCAACAAAAAATACAATGATCAAGTCTATAAAGTTTTGGGCCAAAACTCCTTTAAAAAAAATTTTAAAAAATCCCGAACCGTTCAAAGTTTTGAAAATCGTGAAAAATAGAAAACGACTCATCTTGCCATGAAACTTAACATCAAGGCTTAAGTGACCGTTGTATGAATTTACAAGCCATAAAAATGGCATTGGCATGCAGAAATATGAAGATGTGCCTAAACCCACCTACCACCCTATCGATCCACGGCTTACGAATCTCGTGTCTCTGGCCGGCGTAGTGCCCGCTCGCCCGCTCGCTCGTTTTGTCGGTTAGCATAGGCATACGGAGTTCATTCCCAGTCTAAGATAGGACCAGACCGAGGGTTGCAGCAGCAAGATCAATAGCATGCAGAGGGGGAACCGATCAATCTCCGGCTTGTGCATCCCGCCCCTCCGGCCGGCTGAGCGCCCGTATGCTCATTTCGTGGGTTGACTTAGGCATACGAAGTTCATTCCCAGTCTAAGCATACGGAGTTCATTCCCAGTCTAAGATAGGACCGAACCGAGGGTTGTGGCAGCACATACTGGGCTCGGGCATGTGCTGTGCCGCATTTCTCTTCTTGGGGCATAATCGCCGGAGCATCAACGGAGAACTTGACCGACATTAGGGTTTCGGCGATCGGAGGGGCCGGGGGGTGTGTGCGCACATGATGTGCAATGGATGCTGGTACTTGGCCCTTATATTGTCCCCCTTATCCCTCATCAAACCTCGAGAACTCACACCCCCTTAAAGAGCATTTGAGATTTTACAGGTTTGCTGCCAGTAGCCATTAAAGTGTCTCAAATGGGGACACTTTTTTCAAATGGTCACAAAATCTTGTACATTTCGAGTTTTTAGCTGAATTTGTTTGTGCATGCCAACAAAAATACAAGGATCACGTCTACCAAAAATCTTGAACTGGAAAACATTTCAAAAATCGTGAAAAATAGAAAACAAGTCGCCTTGCCATGAAACTTCACATGAAGGCTTAAGGGACCATTGTATGAATTTACAAGCCATAAAAATGGCATTGGCACGTAGAAATATGAAGATGTGCCTAAACCCACCTACCACCCTATCGATCCACGGCTTGCGGATCCCGTCTCTCTGGCCGGCGTAGTACCCGTCCGCCCGCCCGGTCGTTTCGTCGGTTGGCTTAGGCATACGTGGTGAATTCCAAGTCTAAGATTGAACCGGACTGAGGGTTATGGCAGCAGGATTGGCAGCACACAGAGGGGGACCCAGCCGATCCCCGGCTTACGCATCCCGCCCCTCTGGCCGGCTGAGCACCCGCACGCTCATTTCGTGGGTTGACTTAGGCATACGGAGTTTATTCCTAGTCTAAGCATACATAGTTCATTCCCAGTCTAAGATCAGACCGGACCGAGGGTTGCGGCAGCACATGCTGGGCTCGGGCATTTGTTGGTGCCACATTTTTCTTTGTCGGGGCACCATCGTCGGAGCATCATCGGAGAACCTGACTGGCGGTATTGGGTTTCTAACGATCTGGGGGGCTGGGGGGGTGTGCGTACATGATGTGTGATGGGTGCTGGTACTTGGCCCTTATATTGGCCCCTATCCCTCATCAAACCTCGAGAACTCCCACCCCCTTAAAGAGCATTTGAGATTTTACAGGTTTGCTGCTAGTAGCCATTAAAGTGTCTGAAATGGGACACTTTTTTCAAATGGTCACAAAATCTTGTACACTTTGGGTTTTTAGTTGAATTTTTTTATGCTTGCAAAAAAAATACAAGGATCACGTCTACCAAGTTTGGGGCCAAAACTCCTTCCAAAAAAATTTGAAAAAATCCTGAACCACAAAAAGTTTTGAAAATCGTGAAAAATAGAAAATGAGTCGTCTTGCTATGAAACTTCACGTGAAGGCTTAAGGGACCATTGTATGAATTTACAAGCCATAAAAATCTCATTGGCATGCAGAAATATGAAGAAGTGCCTAAACCCACCTACCACCCTATCGATCCACGGCTTGCGCATCCCGTCTCTCTGGCCGATAAGTGCCCGCCCGCCCGCTCATTTCGTCGGTCGACTTAGGCATACGAAGTTCATTCCCAGTCTAAGATTGGACCGGACCGAGGGTTACGACAGCACGCAGAGTGGGACCCAGTCGATCCCCAGCTTCTGCATCTTGGCCTTCTGGCCAGCTGAGCACCCGCACGCTCGTTTCGTGGATTGACTTAGGCATACGGAGTTCATTCCCAGTCTAAGCGTACGGAGTTCATTCCCAGTCTAAGATCAAACCGGACCGAGGGTTGGGACAGCACATGCTGGGCTCGGGCATGTGCTGGTGTCGCATTTTTCTTCGTCGGGGCACCATCGTTGGAGCATCGCCAAAGAACCTGACCGACGGTATTGGGGTTTCGGCGATCGAGGGAGCCGGGGGCTGTGCACACATGATGTGCGGTTGGTGCTCGTACTTGGCCCTTATATTGGCCCCCTATCCCTCATCAAACCTCCAGAACACACACCGCCTTAAAGAGCATTTGAGATTTTACAGGTTTGCTGTCGGTTGCCATTAAAGTGTCTGAAATGGGGACACTTTTTTCAAATGGTCACAAAATCTTGTACACTTTGGGTTTTTAGTTGAATTTTTTTATGCTTGCAAAAAAAATACAAGGATCACGTCTACCAAGTTTGGGGCCAAAACTCCTTCCAAAAAAATTTGAAAAAATCCTGAACCACAAAAAGTTTTGAAAATCGTGAAAAATAGAAAATGAGTCGTCTTGCTATGAAACTTCACGTGAAGGCTTAAGGGACCATTGTATGAATTTACAAGCCATAAAAATGGCATTGGTATGTAGAAATAGGAAGATGTGCCTAAACCCACCTACCACCCTATCGATCCACGGCTTGCGGATCCCGTCTCTCTGGCCGGCGTAGTACCCGTCCGCCCGCCCGGTCGTTTCGTCGGTTGGCTTAGGCATACGTGGTGAATTCCAAGTCTAAGATTGAACCGGACTGAGGGTTATGGCAGCAGGATTGGCAGCACACAGAGGGGGACCCAGCCGATCCCCGGCTTACGCATCCCGCCCCTCTGGCCGGCTGAGCACCCGCACGCTCATTTCGTGGGTTGACTTAGGCATACGGAGTTTATTCCTAGTCTAAGCATACATAGTTCATTCCCAGTCTAAGATCAGACCGGACCGAGGGTTGCGGCAGCACATGCTGGGCTCGGGCATTTGTTGGTGCCACATTTTTCTTTGTCGGGGCACCATCGTCGGAGCATCATCGGAGAACCTGACTGGCGGTATTGGGTTTCTAACGATCTGGGGGGCTGGGGGGGTGTGCGTACATGATGTGTGATGGGTACTGGTACTTGGCCCTTATATTGGCCCCTATCCCTCATCAAACCTCGAGAACTCCCACCCCCTTAAAGAGCATTTGAGATTTTACAGGTTTGCTGCTAGTAGCCATTAAAGTGTCTGAAATGGGGACACTTTTTTCAAATGGTCACAAAATCTTGTACACTAAGAGTTTTTAGCTGAATTTTTTTGTGCATGCTAACAAAAATACAAGGATCATGTCTACAAAGTTTGGGGACAAAACTCCTTCCGAAAAAATTTTAAAAAATCTGGAACCGAGAAAAGTTTTGAAAATCGTGAAAAATAAAAAATGAGTCGTCTTGCCACAAAATTTCACGTGAAGGCTTAAGGGACCATTGTATGAATTTACAAGCCATAAAAATGGCATTGGCACGCAAAAATATGAAGATGTGCCTAAACCCACCTACCGCCCTATCGATCCACGGCTTGCACATCCCGTCTCTCTGGTCGACGTAGTGCCCGCACGCCCGCCCGCTCGTTTCGTCGGTTGGCTTAGGCATACGGAGTTCATTCCCAGTCTTAGATCAGATTGGACTGACGGTTGTTGCAGCAGGATCAGCAGCATGTAGAGGGGGACCCGACCAATCACCGACTTGCGTATCTTGCCCCTCTGGCCGGCTGAGCGCCCACACGATCGTTTCGTGGGTTGACTTAAGCATACGGAGCTCATTCCCAGTCTAAGCAAATGGAGTTCTTTCCCAGTCTAACATTGGACCGGATCGAGGGTTGCGGCAGCATATGCTGGGCTCGGGCATGTGCTGGTGTCGTATTTTTCTTTGTCGGGGCACCATCGCCGAAGCATCCTCGGAGAACCTGACGGACGGCATTAGGGTTCCGGCTATCTAAGGGGCCGGGGGGTGTGCGCACATGATGTGCAATGGGTGCTGGTACTTGGCCCTTATATTAGCCCCCTATCCCTCATCAAACCTCCAGAACTCACATCCCCTTAAAAAGCATTTGAGATTTTACAGGTTTGTTGCCAATAGCAATTAAAGTGTCTGAAATGGGGACACTTTTTTCAAATGGTCACAAAATCTTGTACACTTCGAGTTTTTAGCTGAATGTTTTTGTGCATGCCAACAAAAATACAAGGATCACGTCTACCAAGTTTGGGACCAAAACTTCTTCTGAAAAAATTTTAAAAAATCTCGAACCGTAAAATGTTTCAAAAATCATAAAAAATAGAAAATGAGTCGTCTTGCCATGAAACTTCACGTGAAGACTTAAGGGACCATTGTATGAATTTACAAGCCATAAAAATGGCATTGGCACACAGAAATATGAAGATGTGGCTAAACCCACCTACCACCCTATCGATCAACGGCTTGCGCATCCCGTCTCTCTGGCCGACGTAGTGACTGCTTGCCCGCCCGCCCGCTCGTTTCATCGGTTGGCTTAGGCATACGGAGTTCATTCCCAGTCTAAGATCGAACCCGACCGAGGTTGCAGCAACAGGATTAGCAACGTGTAGAGGGGGACCCAGTCGATCCCCGGCTTGCGCATCCCGCCCCTCTGGCCGATTGAGCGCCCGCACGCTCGTTCCATGGGTTGACTTAGGCATACAGAGTTCATTCCCAGTCTAAGGAAATGGAGTTCATTCCCAGTCTAAGATCGAACCAGATCAAGGTTTACGACAGCATATGCTGGCTCGGGCATGTGCTGGTGCCACATTTTTCTTCGTCGGGGCACCATCGCCGGAGCATCGTCGGAGAACCTGATCGGCGGCATTGGGGTTCCGGCGATCGGGGGGGCCAAGGGGGGTGTGCGCACATGATGTGCGATGGGTGCTGGTACATGGCCCTTATATTGGCCCCCTATCCCTCATCAAACCTCCAGAACTCACACCCCCTTAAAGAGCATTTGAGATTTTACAGGTTTGCTGCCAGTAGCAATTAAAGTGTCTAAAATGGGGACACTTTTTTCGAATGGTCACAAAATCTTGTACACTTCAAATTTTTAGCTGAATTTTTTTATGCATGCCAACAAAAATACAAGATCACGTGTACCAAGTTTGGGGCCAAAACTCCTTCCAAAAAAATTTTAAAAAAACCCGAACCGTAAAAAGTTTTAAAAATCATGAAAAAAAAGAAAACGAGTAATCTTGCCATGAAACTTCACGTGAAGGCTTAAGGGACCATTGTATGAATTTACAAGCCATAAAAATGGCACTGGCACTTAGAAATATGAAGATGTGGCTAAACCCACCTATCACCCTATCGATCCATGGCTTGCGCGTCCCATCTCTCTAGTCGACGTAGTGCCGCCCGCCCGTCCACCCGCTCGTTTCGTCGGTTGGCTTAGGCATATGGAGTTCATTCCCAGTCTAAGATCAGACCAGATGGAGGGTTACGACAGCACCCAGAGGGGACCCAACCGATCCCCGGCTTACGCATCCCGCCCCTCTGGCCGGCTGAGCACGCGCACACTCGTTTCATGGGTTGACTTAGGCATATGGAGTTCATTCCTAGTCTAAGCATACGGAGTTCATTCCTAGTCTAAGATCGGACCGGATCGAGGGTTACGGTAGCACATCCTAGGCTCAAGCATGTGCTGGTGCTGCATTTTTCTTCGTCAGGCACCATCATCAGAGCATCGTCGGAGAACCTGATCGGTGGCATTGGGGTTCCGACGATCGAGGGGGTCCGGGGGGTGTGCACACATGATGTGCGATGGGTGCTGGTATTTGGCCCTTATATTGGCCCTCTATCCCTCATCAAACCTCGAGAACTCACACCCCCTTAAAGAGCATTTGAGATTTTATAGGTTTGCTGGTAGTAGCCATTAAAGTGTCTGAAATGGGGACACTTTTTTCAAATGGTCACAAAATCTTATACACTTCGAGCTTTTAGCTGAATTTTTTTGTGCATGCCAACAAAAATACAAGATCACGTCTACCAAGTTTGGGGCCAAAACTCCTTCCGAAAAAATTTTAAAAAAACTCGAACTGCAAAAAGTTTTAAAAATCATGAAAAAAAGAAAACGAGTAATCTTGCCATGAAACTTCATGTGAAGGCTTAAGGGACCTTTGTACGAATTTACAAGCCATAAAAATGGCACTGGCACGTAGAAATATGAAGATGTGGCTAAACCCACCTATCACCCTATCGATTGCACTGAATCGAGGGTTGCAGCAGCACATGCTGGGCTCAGGCATGTGCTGGTGTCGTATTTTTCTTCGTTGGCGCAACATCGCCGGAGCATCGCCGAAGAACCTGACCGGTGGTATTGAGGTTCCGACGATCGGGGGGGTCACGGGTGACGGGTGCTGGTACTTGGCCCTTTTATTGGCCCTCTATCCCTCATCAATCCTCGAGAACTCACACCCCCTTAAAGAGCATTTGAGATTTTACAGGTTTGCTGGAAGTAGCTATTAAAGTGTCTGAAATGGGGCACCTTTTTTTAATGGTCACAAAATCTTGTACACTTCGAGTTTTTAGCTGAATTTTTTTGTGCAAGCCAATAAAAATACAAGGATCACATCTACCATGTTTGGGGCCAAAACACCTTCTGAAAAAATTTTAAAAAATCTCAAACCGTAAAAAGTTTTGAAAATCATGAAAAATAGAAAATGGGTCGTCTTGCCATGAAACTTCACGTGAAGGCTTAAGGGACCATTGTATGAATTTACAAGCCATAAAAATCGCATTGGCACGTAGAAATATGAAGATGTGCCTAAACCCACCTACCACCCTATCGATCCACGGCTTGCGCATCCCGTCTCTCTGGCTGACGTAGTGCCCGCTCGTCCACCCGCCCGTTTCGTTGGTTGGCTTAGGCATACGGAGTTCATTCTTAGTTTAAGATTAGATTGGACCGAGGGTTACGGCAGCAGGATCGATAGCACGCAGAGGGGGACCCGACCGATACCTGGCTTGCACATCTTGCCCCTCTAGCCGGTTGAGCGCCCGCACGCTCGTTTTGTGGGTTGACTTAGGCATACGGAGTTCATTCCCAGTCTAAGCATATGGAGTTCATTCCCAGTCTAAGATTGGACCATATCGAGGGTTGCGGTAGCACATGCTGGGCTCGGGCGTGCTGGTGTCACATTTTTCTTCGTTGGGCCACCATCGCCGGAGCATTGCCAGAGAACTTGACCGACGGTATTGGGGTTTCGGCGATCAGGGGGGCCGGGGGGGTGTGGGCACATGATGTGCGATGGATGCTGGTACTTGGCCCATATATTGGCCCCCTATCCCTCATCAAACCTCTAGAACTCACACCCCCTTAAAGAGCATTTGAGATTTTACAGGTTTACTGGCAGTAGCCATTAAAGTGTCTGAAATGGGGACACTTTTTTCAAATGGTCACAAAATCTTGTACACTTCGATTTTTTAGCTGAATTGTTTTGTGCACGGCAACAAAAATACAAGGATCACGTCTACCAAGTTTGGGGCCAAAACTCCTTCCGAAAAAATTTTAAAAAAACTCGAACTGCAAAAAGTTTTAAAAATCATGAAAAAAAGAAAACGAGTAATCTTGCCATGAAACTTCATGTGAAGGCTTAAGGGACCTTTGTACGAATTTACAAGCCATAAAAATGGCACTGGCACGTAGAAATATGAAGATGTGGCTAAACCCACCTATCACCCTATCGATTGCACTAGATCGAGGGTTGCAGCAGCACATGCTGGGCTCAGGCATGTGCTGGTGTCATATTTTTCTTCGTTGGCGCAACATCGCCAGAGCATCGTCGAAGAACCTGACCGGCGGTATTGAGGTTCCGACGATCGGGGGGGTCAGGGGTGACGGGTGCTGGTACTTGGCCCTTGTATTGGCCCTCTATCCCTCATCAAACCTCAAGAAGTCACACCCCCTTAAAGAGCATTTGAGATTTTACAGGTTTGCTAAAAGTAGCCATTAAAGTGTCTGAAATGGGGCACCTTTTTTTAATGGTCACAAAATCTTGTACACTTCGAGTTTTTAGCTGAATTTTTTTGTGCGTGCCAACAAAAATACAAGGATCACGTCTGCCAAGTTTGGGGCCAAAACGCCTTCAAAAAAAATTTTAAAAAATCCAAACCGCAAAAAGTTTCAAAAATCGTGAAAAATAGAAAATGAGTCGTCTTGCCATGAAACTTCACGTGAAGGCTTAAGGGGCCATTGTATGAATTTACAAGCCATAAAAATTGCATTGGTACTTAGAAATATGAAGATGTGCCTTAACCCACCTACCACCCTATCGATCCACGACTTGCGTATCCCGTCTCTCTAGCCGGCGTAGTGCCCGCCCGCCCGCCCGCTCGCTCGTTTCGTCTGTTGGCTTAGGCATACGGAGTTCATTCCCAGTCTAAGAAAGGACCAAACTGAGGGTTACAATAGTAGCATCCGTAGCACGCAGAAGGGGACCCGACGGATCCCCGGCTTATGCATCCCGACCCTCTGACCGGTTGAGCGCCCACACGCTCGTTCCGTGGGTTGACTTAGGCATACGGAGTTCATTCCCAGTATAAGCATACGGAGTTCATTCCCAATCTAAGATCAGACCGGATCGAGGGTTGCAACAGCAGGATCGATAGCACGCAAAAGAGGACCCGATCGATCCCGGCTAGCACATTCTGCCCCTCTGGCCGGTTGAGCACCCGCACGCTCGTTTCGTTGGTTGACTTAGGCATATAGAGTTCATTCCCAGTCTAAGCATACGGAGTTCATTCCCAGTCTAAGATCAGACTGGACCGAGGGTTACGACAGCACATGCTAGGCTCGGGCATGTGCTAGTGCCGTATTTTTCTTCGTCGAGGCACCATCGCCAGAGCATCGCCGGAGAAATTGACTGACGGCATTAGGGTTCTGACGATCGGGGGGGCTGGGGGCATGTGCGCACATGATATGCAATGGATGTTGGTACTTGGCCCTTATATTGGACCCCTATCCCTCATCAAACCTCGAGAACTCACACCCCCTTAACGAGCATTTGAGATTTTACAGGTTTGCTGCCAGTAGCCATTAAAGTGTCTGAAATTGGGACACTTTTTCAAATGGTCACAAAATCTTGTACACTAACAGTTTTTAGCTGAATTTTTTTATGCATGCGAAGAAAAATACAAAGATCACGTCTATCAAGTTTGGGGCCAAAACTCCTTCCGAAAAAATTTTAAAAAATCCCGAACCGTAAAAAGTTTCAAAAATCATTAAAAATAGAAAACGGGTCGTCTTGCCATGAAACTTCACGTGAAGGCTTAAGGGACCATTGTATGAATTTACAAGCCATAAAAATGGCATTGGCAAGCAGAAATATGAAGATGTGCCTAAACCCACTACCACCCTATCGATCCACGGCTTGCGCATCCCGTCTCTCTGGCCGGCGTAGTGCCCGCCCGTCTGCCCGCTTGCTCGTTTCGTCGGATCGCTTAGGCATACAGAGTTCATTCTTAGTCTAAGATCAGACTGGACTGAGGGTTGCGGCAGCAGGATCGACAGCACGCAGAGGGGGACCCGATCGATCCCCGGCTTGCACATCCCGCCCCTCTGGCCGGCTGAGCGCCCGCACGCTCGTTCCATGGGTTGACTTAGGCATATGGAGTTCATTCCCAGTCTAAGCATACAGAGTTCATTCCCAGTCTAAGATCGGACCAGACCAAGGGTTGCGACAGCACATGTCAGGCTCGGGCATGTGCTGGTGCCGTATTTTTCTTCGCCGGGGCACCATCGTCGGAGAACCTGACCGGCGGCATTGGGGTTCCGACGATGGGGGGTGCTGGGGGGGTGTGTGCACATGATGTGTGGTGGGTGCTGGTACTTGGCCCTTATATTGGCCCCCTATCCCTCATCAAACCTCGACAACTCACACCCCCTTAAAGAGCATTTGAGATTTTACAGGTTTGCTGCAAGTAGCCATTAAAGTGTTTGAACTGGGGACACTTTTTTCAAATGGTCACAAAATCTTGTACACTTCGAGTTTTTAGCTGAATTTTTTTGTGCGTGCCAACAAAAATACAAGGATCACGTCTGCCAAGTTTGGGGCCAAAACGCCTTCAAAAAAAATTTTAAAAATCCCAAACCGCAAAAAGTTTCAAAAATCGTGAAAAATAGAAAATGAGTCGTCTTGCCATGAAACTTCACGTGAAGGCTTAAGGGACCATTGTATGAATTTACAAGCCATAAAAATGGCATTGGCACGTAGAAATATGAAGATGTGCCTAAACCCACCTACCACCCTATCGATCAACGGCTTGCGCATCCCGTCTCTCTGGCCGACGTAATGCCCACCCGCCCACCCGTTCGTTCGTTTCGTCGGTTGGTTAGTTATACAAAATTTATTCCTAGTCTAAAATCGGACCGAACCGAGGGTTACGGCAACAGGATCGCCAGCACTCAGAGGGGGACCCGGTCGATCCCCGACTTGCGCATCTCGCCTCTCTGGCCGGTTGAGCGCCCGCACGCTCGTTTCGTGGGTTGACTTAGGCATACGGGGTTTATTCCCAGTCTAAGCAAACAGAGTTCATTCCCAGTCTAAGATCGGATCGGATCGAGGGTTGTGGCATCACATGCTAGGCTCGGGCATGTACTGGTGCCCAATTTTTCTTCGTCGGGGCACCATCGCCGGAGAACCTGATCGGTCGAGGGGCGTGTACGCACATGATGTGCGATGGGTGCTGGTACTTGGCCCTTATATTGGCCCCCTATCCCTCATTAAAGCTCAAGAACTCACACCCCCTTAAAGAGCATTTGAGATTTTACAGGTTTGCTGCTAGTAGCCATTAAAGTGTCTAAAATGGGGACACTTTTTTCAAATCGTCACAAAATCTTGTACACTTTTTTCGAATGCCAGTAGCCATTATAATACCGTCTCTCTGGTAGACGTAGTGCCCGCCCGATCGCCCGCCGCTTGTTTCGTTAGTTGGCTTAGGCTTACAGAGTTAATTCCCAGTCTAAGATCAGATCGAACCGAGGGTTGTGGCAGTTAGATCAACAGTACGCAGAGGGGGACCCGGCTGATCCCTGGCTTACGCATCCCGCCCCTATGCTCGGCTGAGCACCTGCATGCTCGTTTCGTGGGTTGACATAGGCAAAAAAAGTTTATTCCCAATCTAAGATCGGACTGGACCGAGGGTTGCGGCAGTGCATGCTGGGCTCGAGCATGTGCTGGTGCCACATTTTTCCTCATCGGGGCACCATCGTCGAAGCATCATCGAAAAACCTGATCGGCGGCATTGGGGTTCCGACGATCCGGGGGGCCGGGGGGTGTGCGCACATGATGTGCGATGGGTGCTGGTACTTGGCCCTTATATTGGCCCCCTATCCCTCATCAAACCTCGAGAACTCACACCCCCTTAAAGAGCATTTAAGATTTTATAGGTTTGCTGCCAGTAGCCATTAAAGTGTCTGAAATGGGGACACTTTTTTCAAATGGTCACAAAATCTTGTACACTTCGAGTTTTTAGCTCAATTTTTTTGTGCATGCCAACAAAAGTACAAGGATCATGTCTACCAAGTTCGGGGCCAAACCTCCTTCCAAAAAACTTTTAAAAAATCTCGAACCGTAAAAAGTTTCAAAAATCATGAAAAATAGTAAATGAGTCGTCTTGCCATGAAACTTCACGTGAAGGCTTAAGGGACCATTGTATGAATTTACAAGCCATAAAAATGGCATTGGCACGTAGAAATATGAAGATGTGCCTAAACCCACCTACCACCCTATCGATCCATGGCTTGTGCATCCCGTCTCTTGGCCGACGTAGTTCCTGCCTGCCTACCCGTCTGCTCGTTTCATCAGTTCGCTTAGGCATACAGAGTTCATTCCCAGTCTAAGATCAGATCGAACGAAGGGTTGCGGCAGCAGGATCGGCAGAATGCAGAGGGGGACCCGGCTGAGCGCCCGCGCGCTTATTTCGTGGGTTGACTTAGGCATACGGAGTTCATTCCCAGTCTAAGCTTACGGAGTTCATTCCCTGTCTAAGATCAGATTGGACCAAGGGTTACGGTAGCACAGCTGGGCTCGATCATGTGCTGGTGCCTCATTTTTCTTCGTCGAGGCACCATCGTTGGAGAACCTGATCGGCGGCAATGGGGTTCCGATGATCAAGGGGGCCGGGGGGGTGTGCGCACATATGTGCGATGGGTACTGGTACTTGGCCCTTATATTGGCCCCCTATCCCTAATCAAATCTCGAGAACTCACACCCCCTTAAAAAGCATTTGAGATTTTACAGGTTTGCTGCCAGTAGCCATTAAAGTGTATGAAATGGGGACACTTTTTTCAAATGGTCATAAAATCTTGTACACTTCGAGTTTTTAGCTGTGTTTTTTTTCGCATGCCAACAAAAATACAAGGATCATGTCTACCAACTTTGGGGCCAAAACTCGTTTCGAAAAAATTTTAAAAAATCTTGAACCGTACAAAGTTTCAAAAATCATGAAAAATAGAAAACGAGTCGTCTTGCCATGAAACTTCACGTGAAGGCTTAAGGGACCATTGTATGAATTTACAAGCCATAAAAATGGCATTGGCAGATTGAAATATGAAGATGTGCCTAAACCCACCTACCACCCTATCGATTCACGGCTTGCGCATCCCGTCTCTCTGGCCGACGTAGTGCCCACCTGCCCGTCTGCCTGCTCGTTTTGTCGGTTGGTTTAGGCATATGCAGCTAATTCCCAGTCTAAGATCAGATTGGACCGAGGGTTGCGGCAGCACGCAGAGGGGGACTTGTCCAATCCCCAGCTTGCGCATCCCGCCACTTTGGCCTGCTGAGCGCCCACACGCTCGTTTCGTGGGTTGACTTAGGCATACTGAGTTCATTCCTAGTCTAAGCATACGGAGTTCATTCCCAGTCTAAGATCGGATCGGACCGAGGGTTGTGACAGCACATGCTAGGCTCGAGCATGTGCTGGTGCTGCATTTTTCTGCACTGGGGCACCATCGTCAGAGCATCGCCGGAGAACCTGACTGGCGGCATTAGGGTTCCGGTGATCGGGGGGCCGGGGGGGTGTGCGCACATGATGTGTGATGGGTGCTGGTACTTGGCCCTTATATTGGCCCCCTTATCCCTCATAAAACCTCGAGAACTCACACCCCCTTAAAGAACATTTGAGATTTTATAGGTTTGCTGCCAGTAGCAATTAAAGTGTCTGAAATCGAGACATTTTTTTCAAATGGTCACAAAATCTTGTACACTTCAAGTTTTTAGCTGAATTTTTTTGTGCATGCCAACAAGAATACAAGGATCACGTCTACCAAGTTTGGAACCAAAACTCCTTTCGAAAAACTTTTAAAAAATCCCAAACCGTAAAAAGTTTCAAAAATCACGAAAAATAGAAAACGGGTCGTCTTGCCATGAAACTTCACATGAAGGCTTAAGGGACCATTGTATGAATTTACAAGCCATAAAAATGGCATTGGCACACAAAAATATGAAGATGTGCCTAAACCCACCTACCACCCTATCGATCCATGGCTTGCGCATCCTATCTCTTTGGTCGACATAGTGCCCGCCCGCCTGCCCGTCCGCTCATTTCGTCGGTTGGCTTAGGCATACGGAGTTCATTCCTAGTCTAAGATTGGACCAGACCAAGGGTTGTGGCAACAGGATCGGCAGCACACAGAGGGGGACCCGATCGATCCCCGGTTGGTGCATCCCAAACCTTTAGCCGGCTGAACGCCCGCACGTTCATTTCGTGGGTTGACTTACGCATATGGAGTTCATTCCCAGTCTAAGCATACGGAGTTCATTCCCAATCTAAGATCAGACCAGACCGAGGGTTGCGACAGCACAAGCTGGGCTTGGGCATGTGCTGGTGTCGCATTTTTCTTCGTCGGGGTATCATCGCCGGAGCAACGTCGAAGAACCTGATCGGCGGCATTGGGGTTCCGGTGATCGGGGGGACCGAGGGGTGTGCACACATATGTGCGATGGGTGCTGGTACTTGGCCCTTATATCGGCCCCTATCCCTCATCAAACCTCGAGAACTCACACCCCCTTAAAGAGTATTTGAGATTTTACAGGTTTGCTGCCAGTAGCCATTAAAATGTCAGAAATGGGGACACTTTTTTCAAATGGTCACAAAATCTTGTACACTTCGAGTTTTTAGCTGACTTTTTTTGTGTATGCCAACAAAAATACAAGGATCACGTCTACCAAGTATGAGGCCAAAACTCCTTCCGAAAAAATTTTAAAAAATCCCAAACTGCAAAAAGTTTTAAAAATCGTGAAAAATAGAAAACGAGTCGTCTTGCCATGAAACTTCACGTGAAGGCTTAAGGGACCATTGTATGAATTTACAAGCCAAAAAATGGTGTTGGCATGCAGAAATATGAAGATGTGCCTAAACCCACCTACCACCCTATCGATCCACGGCTTGCGCATCCCGTCTCTCTGACCGGCGTAGTGCCCGCCCGCTCGTTTCGTCGGTTGGCTTAGGCATACGGAGTTCATTCCCAGTATAAGATCAGATCAGACAAAGGGTTGCGACAGCACGTAGAGGGGGACCTGGCTGATCCCTGGCTTGTGCATCCCGCCCCTTTGGCCGGCGGAGCGCCCGCACGCTCGTTTCGTGGGTTGACTTAGGCATATGGAATTCATTCCCAGTCTAAGATCGGACCGGACCAAGGGTTACGGCAGCACATGTTGGGCTCGAGCATGTGCTGGTGCCACATTTTTCTTCGTCGGGGCACCATCGCTGGAGCATAGGCGGAGAACCTGACCAGCGGCATTGGGGTTCCGGCGATCGGGGGGGTCGGGGGGGTTGTGCGCACATGACGTGCGATGGGTGCTGGTACTTGGCCCTTATATTGTCCCCCTATCCCTCATCAAACCTCGAGAACTCACACCCCTTAAAGAGCATTTAAGATTTTACAGGTTTGCTGCCAGTATCCATTAAAGTGTCTGAAATGGGGACACTTTTTTCAAATGGTCACAAAATCTTGTACACTTCGAGTTTTTAGCTGAATTTTTTTATGCATGCCAACAAAAATACAAGGATCACGTCTACCAAGCTTGGGGCAAAAACTCCTTCCAAAAAAATTTTAAAAATTCTCGAACCGTAAAAAGTTTCAAAAATCATGAAAAATAGAAAACGAGTCGTCTTGCCAAGAAACTTCACATGAAGGCTTAAGGGACCATTGTATGAATTTACAAGCCATAAAAATGGCATTGGCATGCAGAAATATGAAGATGTGCCTAAACCCACCTACCACCCTATCGATCCACGGCTTGCGCATCCCGTCTCTCTGGCCAGCGTAGTGCCCGCCCGCCCGCCCGCCTACTCATTTTATCGGTTGGCTTAGGCATACGGAGTTCATTCCCAGTCTAAGATCGGACCGGATCGAGGGTTGCGGTAGCACATGCTGGGCTCGGGCATGTGCTGGTGTCGTAATTTTCTTCATCGGGGCACCATTACCGGAGCATCATCGGAGAACCTGACTGGCAGCATTGAGGTTCCGACGATCGAGGGGGCCGGGGGGTATGCGCAAATGATGTGCGATGGGTGCTGGTACTTGGCCCTTATATTGGCCCCCTATCCCTCATCAAACCTCGAGACTCACACCGCCTTAAAGAGCATTTCAGATTTTATAGGTTTGCTGCCAGTAGCCATTAAAGTGTCTAAAATGGGGACACTTTTTTCAAATGGTCACAAAATCTTGTACACTTCGAGTTTTTAGCTGAATTGTTTTGTGCATGCCAAAAAAAATACAAGGATCACGTCTGCCAAGTTTGGGGCCAAAACTCCTTCCGAAAGAATTTTAAAAAATCCCGAACCGTAAAACGTTTCGAAAATCATGAAAAATAGAAAACGAGTCGTCTTGCCATGAAACTTCACGTGAAGGCTTAAGGGACCGTTGTATGAATTTACAAGCCATAAAAATGGCAATGGCACGTAGAAATATGAAGATGTGCCTAAACCCACCTACCACCCTATCGATCCACGGCTTGCGCATCCCGTCTCTCTGGCCGGCGTAGTGCCCGCCCGCCCGCTCCTTTCATCGGTTGGTTTAGGCATACGGAGTTCATTCTAGTCTAAGATCGGACCGGACCAAGGGTTGCGGCAGCACATGCTAGGCTCGGGCATGTGCTGGTGCTGTAATTTTCTTCATCGGGGCACCATTACCGGAGCATCATCGGAGAACCTGACCGGCAGCGTTGAGGTTCCGACGATCGGGGGGGCTGGGGGGTGTGCGCACATGAGGTGCGATGGGCGCTGGTCTTGGCCCTTATATTGGCCCCCTATCCCTCATCAAACCTTGAGAACTCACACCCCCTTAAAGAACATTTCAGATTTTACAGGTTTGCTGCCAATAGCCATTAAAGTGTCTAAAATGGGGACACTTTTTTCAAATGGTCACAAAATCTTGTACACTTCAAGTTTTTAGCTGAATATTTTTGTATGTGCCAAAAAAAATACAAGGATCACGTCTAAGTTTGGGGCCAAAACGCCTTCCAAAAATATTTTAAAAAATCCCAAACGGCAAAAAGTTTCAAAAATCGTGAAAAATAGAAAACGAGTCGTCTTGCCATGAAACTTCACGTGAAGGCTTAAGGGACCATTGTATGAATTTACAAGCCATAAAAATGGCATTGGCACACAGAAATATGAAGATGTGCCTAAACCCACGTACCACCCTATCGATCCACGGCTTGCGCATCCCATCTCTCTGGCCGTCGTAGTGCCCGTCCGCCTGTCTGCCCGCTCGTTTCATCGGTTGGCTTAGGCATACAGAGTTCATTCCCAGCCTAAGATCAGACTGGATTGAGTGTTACGGCAGCAGGATCGGCAGCATGCAGAGTGAGACCCGACCGATCCCTGGCTTGTGCATCCCGCACCTCTGGCTGACTGAGCGCTCGCACGCTCATTTCATGGGTTGACTTAGGCATACGGAGTTCATTCCCAGTCTAAGCATACGGAGTTCATTCCCAGTCTAAGATCGGACCGGACCAAGGGTTGCGGCAGCACATGCTGCGCTTAGACATGTGCTAGTGCTGCATTTGTCTTGTCGGGGCACCATCGCCGGAGCATCGTCGGAGAACCTGACCGATCGCATTGGGATTCCGGCGATCGGGGGGTGTGCACACATGATGTGCGATGGGTGCTGGTACTTGGCCCTTATATTGGCCCCCTATCCCTCATCAAACCTTGAGAACTTACACCCCCTTAAAGAGCATTTAAGATTTTACAGGTTTGCTACCAGTAGCAATTAAAGTGTCTGAAATGGGGACACTTTTTTCAAATGGTCATAAAATCTTGTACAGTTCGTATTTTTAGCTTAATTTTTTTTTGCATGCCAGCAAAAATACAAGGATCACGTCTACCAAGTTTGGGGCCAAAACTCCTTCCGAAAAAATTTTAAAAAAGCTCAAACTGTAAAAAGTTTCAAAAATCATGAAAAATAGAAAACGAGTCGTCTTGCCATGAAACTTCACGTGTAGGCTTAAGGGTCCATTATAAGAATTTACAAGCCAAAAAATTGGCATTGGCACGTAGAAATATGAAGATGTACCTAAACCCACCTACCACCCTATCGATCCACAGCTTGCGCATCCCATCTCTTTGGCCGATGTCATTCCTGCCCGCTCGCTCGCCCGCTCGTTTCGTCAGTTGGCTTAGGCATACGGAGTTCATTCCCAGTCCAAGATTGGATTGGACTAAGGGTTACTACAGCAGGATTGACAGCACGCAGAGGGGGACCCGATCGATCCTCGGCTTGCGCATCCTGCCCCTTTGGCCGGCTGAACGCCTACACGCTCGTTACGTGGTTTGACTTAGGCATACGGAGTTCATTCCCAGTCTAAGCATACGGAGTTCATTCCCAGTGTGCGCACATGATGTGCGATGGGTGCTGGTACTTGGCCCTTATATTGCCCACCTATCCCTCATCAAACCATGAGAACTCACACCCCCTTAAAGAGCATTTGAGATTTTACAGGTTTGCTGCCAGTAGCCATTAAAGTGTCTAAAATGAGGACACTTTTTTCAAATGGTCACAAAATCTTGTACACTTCGAGTTTTTAGCTGAATTTTTTTATGCATGCCAACAAAAATACAAGGATCACGTCTACCATGTTTGGGGCAAAAACTCCTTTCAAAAAAATTTTAAAAATCTCGAACCGTAAAAAGTTTTAAAAATCGTGAAAAATAGAAAACGAGTCGGCTTGCCATGAAACTTCACATGAAGGCTTAAGGGACCATTGTATTAATTTACAAGCCATAAAAATGGCATTGGCACACAGAAATATGAAGATGTGCCTAAACCCACCTACCACCCTATCGATCCACAGCTTGCGCATCCCGTCTCTCTGGCCGACATAGGGCTTGCCCGCCTGCCCGCCCGCTCGTTTCATCGGTTGGCTTAGGCATACGAAGTTCATTCCCAGTCTAAGATCGAACCGGATCGAGGGTTACAGCAGCAGGATTAGGAGTACACAGAGGGGGACTCGACCGATCCCCGGCTTGCGCATCCCGCCCCTCTGGTCGGCTGAGCGCCCGTACGCTCGTTTTATGGGTTGACTTAGGCATACGGAGTTCATTCCCAGTCTAAGCATACAGAGTTCATTCCCAGTCTGAGATCGGACCGGACCGAGGGTTGCGACAGCACATGCTGGGCTCGGGCATGTGCTGGTGCCGTATTTTTCTACACCGAGGCACCATCGCTGGAGCATCGTCGGAGAACCTGACCGGCGACATTAGGGTTCCAGCTATCAAGGGGGACGGGGGGTGTGCGCACATGATCTGCGATGGGTGCTGGTACTTGGCCCATATATTGGCCCCCTATCCCTCACCAAACCTCAAGAACTCACACCCCCTTAAAGAGCATTTGAGATTTTACAGGTTTGCTGCCAGTAGCCATTAAAGTGTCTAAAATGAGGACACTTTTTTCAAATGATCACAAAATCTTGTACACTTCGAGTTTTTAGCTGAATTTTTTTATGCAAGCCAACAAAAATACAAGGATCACATCTAATAAGTTTGGGACCAAAAATCCTTCTGAAAAAATTTTAAACAATCCCAAATCGCAAAAAGTTTCAAAAATCATGAAAAATAGAAAACGAGTCGTCTTGCCATTAAACTTCACGAGAAGGCTTAAGGGACCATTGTATGAATTTACAAGCCATAAAAATGGCATTGGCCCACAAAAATATGAACATGTGCCTAAACCCACCTACCACCCCATCAATCCACGGCTTGCGCATCCCGTCTCTCTGGCCGGCGTAGGGCCTGCCGAGGGGGTGTGCGCACATGATGTGCGATGGGTGCTGGTACTTGGCCCTTATATTGCCCACCTATCCCTCATCAAACCATGAGAACTCACACCCCCTTAAAGAGCATTTGAGATTTTACAGGTTTGCTGCCAGTAGCCATTAAAGTGTCTAAAATGGGGACCCTTTTTTCAAATGGTTACAAAATCTTGTACACTTTGAGTTTTTAGCTGATTTTTTTTGTGCATGCCAAAAACAATACAGGGATCACATCTACCAAGTTTGGGGCCAAAAATCCTTTCGAAAAAATTTTAAAAAATCTCGAACCTTAAAAAGTTTCAAAAATCATGAAAAATAGAAAACGAGTCGTCTTGCCATGAAACTTCACGTCAAGGCTTAAGGGACCTTTGTATGAATTTACAAGCCATAAAAATGGCATTGGCACACAGAAACATGAAGATGTGCCTAAACCCACCTACCACCCTATCGATCCACGGCTTTCGTATCCCATCTCTCTAGTCGGTGTAATGCCCGTCCGCCCGTTTGTTTTGTCGGTTGGCTTAGGCATACAGAGTTTATTCCTAGTCTAAGATCACACCAGACTGAGGGTTGCAGCAACAGGATCGACAGCACGTAGAGGGGGACCCGATCGATCCTCGGCTTATGCATCCCGTCCTACTGGCCGACTGAGTGCCCGCACGCTGTTTCGTGGGTTGACTTAGGCATACGGAGTTCATTCCCAGTCTACGCATACGGAGTTCATTCCCAGTCTAAACATATGGAGTTCATTCCCAATCTAAGATCGGATCGGACTGAGGGTTATGGCAACACATGCTGGCCTCAGGCATGTGCTGGTGCCGTATTTTTCTTCGTCGGGGCACCATCATCGGGGCACCGTCCCCGGAGCATCACTGGAGAACCTGATCGATGGCATTGGGGTTTCGATGATCGGGGGGGCCAGGGGGTGTGCGCACATGATGTGCGATGGGTGCTGGTACTTGGCCCTTATATTGGCCCCCTATCCCTCATCAAACCTTGAGAACAAACACGCCCTTAAAGAGCATTTGAGATTTTATAGGTTTGCTGCCAGTAGCCATTAAAGTGTCTGAAATGGGGACACTTTTTTCAAATGGTAACAAAATCTTGTACAGTTCCAGTTTTTCACTGAATTTTTTTATGCATGCCAACAAAAATACAAGGACCACGCCTACCCAGTTTGGGGCCAAAACTCCTTTCGAAGAAATTTTAAAAAATCTTGAACCACAAAAAGTTTTGAAAATCATGAAAAATAGAAAACGAGTCGTCTTGCCATGAAACTTCACGTGAAGGCTTAAGGGACCATTGTATGAATTTACAAGCCATAAAAATGGCATTGGCATGCAGAAAATATAAATATGTGCCTAAACCCACCTACCAGCCTATCGATCCACAGCTTGCGCATCCCGTCTCTCTAGCCGACGTAGTGCCCGCCCGCTCGTTTCGTCGGTTGGCTTAGGCATACGGAGTACATTCCCAGTCTAAGAGCAGACTGGACAGAAGGTTGCTACAGCAGGATTGACAGCTTGTAAAGGTGGACCCAGTCGATCCCCGGCTTGTGCATCCCGCCCCTCTGGCCGGCTGAGTGCCCATACGCTCATTTCGTGGGTTGACTTAGGCATACAGAGTTCATTCCCAGTCTAAGATCGGACCGGAGAACCTGATCGGTGGCATTGGGGTTTCGGTGATGGGGGGCTAGGGGGTGTGCGCAGATGATGTGCGATGGGTGCTGGTACTTGGGCCTTATATTGGCCCCATATCCCTCATCAAACCTTGAGAACAAACACGCCCTTAAAGAGCATTTGAGATTTTACAGGTTTGCTACCAGTAGCCATTAAAGTGTCTGAAATGGGAACACTTTTTTCAAATGGTCACAAAATCTTGTACACTTCGAGTTTGTAGCTGAATTTTTTTGTGCATGCCAACAGAGATACATGGATCACCTCTACCAGGTTTGGGGAAAAAATCCTTTTGAAAAAATTTTAAAAAATCCCAAAGCGCAAAAAGTTTTTAAAATCGTGAAAAATAGAAAACGAGTCGTCTTGCCATGAAAATTCACAAGAAGGCTTAAGGGACCATTGTATGAATTTGCAAGCCATAAAACTGGTATTACGACGCAAAAATATGAAGATGTGCCTAAACCCACCTACGACCCTTTCGATCCACGGCTTGTGCATCCCATCTCTTTAGCAGATGTAGTGCCCGCCCACCTGCTCACCTGCTTGTTTCATCGGTTGGCTTAGGCATACAGAGTTCATTCCCAATCTAAGATTGGACCGGACCGAGGGTTGCGGTAGCAGGATCGGCAGCATGCAGAAGGGGACCCGATCGATCCCTGGCTTGAGCATCCCGCCCCTCCGGTCGACTGAGCGCCCGCACGCTCATTTCGTGGGTTGACTTAGGCATACGGAGTTCATTCCCAGTCTAAGCATACGGAGTTCATTCTCAGTCTAAGCATACGGAGTTCATTCCCAGTCTAAGATCAGACTGGATCGAGGGTTGTGGCAGCACATGCTGGGTCGGGCATGTGCTGGCGCCATATTTTTCTTCGTCGGGGCACCATCACCGGAGCATTACCGGAGAACCTGACCGGGGGAGGGGGTGTGCGCACATGATGTGCGATGGGTGCTGGTACTTGGCCCTTATATTGACCCCCTATCCCTCATCAAACCTCGAGAACTCACACCCTCTTAAAGAGCATTTGAGATTTTACAGGTTCGCTGCCAGTAGCTATTAAAATGCCTGAAATGGTGACACTTTTTTCAAATGGTCACAAAATCTTGTACACTTCGAGCTTTTAGCTGAATGTTTTTGTGCACGCCAACAAAAATACAAGGATCATGTCTACAAGTTTGGGGCCAAAACTCCTTCTGAAAAAATTTTAAAAACCTCGAACTGTAAAAAGTGTCAAAAATCGTGAAAAATAAAAAACGAGTCATCTTGCCATGAAACTTCACGTGAAGGCTTAAAGGACCATTTTATGAATTTACAAGCCATAAAAATGGCATTGGGATGCAGAAATATGAAGATGTGCCTAAACCCACTGACCACAATATCGGTCCATGGCTTGCGCATCCCGTCTCTCTGGTCGACGTAGTGCCCGCACGCCCGTCTGCCCGCTCGTTTCGTCGGTTGGCTTAGGCATACGGAGTTCATTCCCAGTCTAAGATCAGACCAGATCGAGGGTTGTAGCAGCAAGATTGGCAGCACGCAGAGGGGGACCCGACCGATACTCGGCTTGCGCATCCTGCCCCTCTGGCCGACTGAGCGCCCGCAAGCTCGTTTCGCGGGTTGACTTAATCATACGGAGTTGATTCCCAGTCTAAGCGTACGGAGCTCATTCCCAGTCTAAGATCGGACCGAACCGAGTGTTGCGGGAGCGCATGCTGGGCTCGGGCATGTGCTGGTGTCGCATTTTTCTTCATTGGGGCACCATCGCCGGAGAACCTGACAGACGACATTAGGGTTCCGGCGATCGGGGGGGCCGACGGGGGTGTGCACACATGATGTGCGATGGGTGCTGGTACTTGGCCCTTATATTCACCCCTTATCCCTCATCAAACCTTGAGAACTCACACCCCCTTAAAGAGCATTTGAGATTTTACAGGTTTGTTGCCAGTAGCCATTAAAGTGTCCGAAATGGGGACACTTTTTTCAAATGGTCACAAAATCATGTACACATCGAGTTTTTGGCTGAATGGTTTTGTGCATGCTAACAAAAATACAAGGATCACGTCTACCAAGTTTGGGGCCAAAACACCTTCCGAAAAAATTTAAAAAAATCTCGAACTGCAAAAAGTTTTAAAAATCGTGAAAAATAAAAAACGAGTCATCTTGCCGTGAAACTTCACGTGAAGGCTTAAGGGACCATTGTATGAATTTACAAGCCATAAAAATGGCATTGGCATGCAAAAATATGAAGATGTGCCTAAACCCACCTACCACCCTATCGATCTACGGCTTGCGCATCCGGTCTCTCTGGCCGGCATAGTGCCCGCCCGCATGCCTGCCCGCTTGTTTCGTCGGTTGGCTTAGGCATACAGAGTTCATTCCCAGTCTAAGATCAGATCGGATCGAGGGTTACAGCAACAGGATCGGCAGCACGCAAAGGGGGACCCGACCGATCCCCGGCTTGCGCATCTTGCCCGTCTGGCCGGCTGAGCGCCCGCACGCTCGTTTCGTGGGTTGACTTAGGTATACAGAGTTCATTCCCAGTCTAAGCATACGGAGTTTATTCCCAGTCTAAGATCGGACCGGACCAAGGGTTACGATAGCACATACTGGGCTCAGGCATGTGCTGGTGCCGTATTTTTCTTCGCCTGGGCACCATCGCCGGAGCATCACCGAAGAACCTGACCCGCGGCATTGGGGTTCCGACGATCGGGGGGGCCGGGGTTGTGTGCACATGATGTGCAATTGTTGCTGGTACTTGGCCGTTATATTGGCCACCTATCCCTCATCAAACCTCGAGAACTCACACCCCCTTAAAGAGCATTTGAGATTTTACAGGTTTGTTGCCAGTAGCCATTAAAGTGTCTGAAATGGGGACACTTTTTTCAAATGGTCAGAAAATCTTGTACACATCGAGTTTTTAGCTGAATTGTTTTGTGCATGCTAACAAAAATACAAGGATCACATCTACCAAGTTTGGGGCCAGAACTCCTTCCGAAAAAATTTTAAAAAATCTTGAACCGCAAAAAGTTTGAAAAATCGTGAAAAATAGAAAATGAGTCGTCTTGCCATGAAACTTCACGTGAAGGCTTAAGGGACTATTATGAATTTACAAGCCATAAAAATGGCATTGGGACGCAAAAATATGAAGATGTGCCTAAACCCACCTACCACCCTATCGATCCACGGCTTGCGCATCACGTCTCTCTGGCTGGTGTAGTGCCTACCCGCCCACCCGCCCGTTCATTTCATCAGTTGGCTTAGGCATACGGAGTTCATTCCCAGTCTAAGATCACATCGGACTGAGGGTTGTGGTAGCAGGATCGATAGTACGCAGAGGGGGGCTCGACCGATCCCCGACTTACGCATCCCTCCCCTCTGGCCGGCTGAGCGCCCGCACGCTCGTTTCGTGGGTTGACTTCGGCATACGGATTTCATTCCCAGTATAAGATCAAACCAGACCGAGGGTTGCGGCAGCACATGTTGGGCTCGGGCATGTGCTGGTGCCGTATTTTTCTTCAATTGGGCACCATCGCCGGAGCATCGTCGGAGAACCTGACCGGCGGTATGGGTTCCGACGATCGGGGGGGCCAGAGGTGGGGGTGTGCACACATGATGTGCGATGGGTGCTGGTACTTGGCCCTTATATTGGCCCCCTATCCCTCATCAATCCTCGAGAACTCACACCCCCTTAAAGAGCATTTGAGATTTTACAGGTTTGCTGCTAGTAGCCATTAAAGTGTCTGTAGTGGGGACACTTTTTTCAAATGGTCAAAAAATCTTGTACACTTCGAGTTTTTAGCTCAATCCTTTTGTGTATGCCAACAAAAATACAAGGATCACGTCTACCAAGTTTGGGGCCAAAACTCCTTTCGAAAAAATTTTAAAAAATCTCGAACCGCAAAAATTTTCAAAAATCGTGAAAAATAGAAAACGAGTCATCTTGCCATGAAACTTCACGTGAAGGCTTAAGGGACCATTGTATAAATTTACAAGCAATAAAAATGGCATTGGCACATAGAAATATGAAGATGTGCCTAAACCCACCTACCACCCAATCGATCCACGGTTTGCGCATCCCATCTCTTTGGTCGACATAGTGCCCGCCCGCTCGCTCGTTTCGTCGGTTGGCTTAGGCATACGGAGTTCATTCCCAGTCGAAGATTGGATTGGACTGAGGGTTACGGTAGTACGATTGGTAGCATGCAGAGGGGGACCCGACCGATCCCCAGCTTGCGCATCCCACCCGTCTGGTCGGTTGAGCGCCCGCACGCTCGTTTTGTGGGTTGACTTAGGCATACGGAGTTCATTCCCAGTCTAAGCATACGGAGTTCATTCTCGGTCTATGATTGGATCGGACTGTGTGTTAAGGCAGTAGGATCGGTAGCACGCAGAGAGGGACCCGACCGAAACCCGGCTTGCGCATCTCGCCCCTTTAGCCGACTGAGCGCCTGCACGCTGATTTCGTGGGTTGACTTAGGCATACGGAGTTCATTCCTAGTCTAAGCATACGAAGTTCATTCCCAGTCTAAGATCAGACCAGATCGAGGGTTCTGGTGGCACATGTGGGGCTCGGGCATGTAATAATGCCGCATTTTTCTTCATCGGGCACCATCACCGGAGAACCTCACCGGCGGCATTGGGGTTCCGACGATCGGGGGGCCGGGGTGTGCGCACATGATGTGCGATGGGTGCTTGTACTTGGCCCTTATATTGGCCCCCTATCCCTCATCAAACCTCGAGAACTCACACCCCCTTAAAGAGCATTTGAGATTTTACAGGTTTGCTGCTAGTAGCCATTAAAGTGTCTGAAATGGGGACACTTTTTTCAAATGGTCACAAAATCTTGTATACTTCGAGTTTTACCCGAATTTTTTTATGCATGCCAAAAAAAAAAACAAGAATCACGTTTACCAAGTTTGGTTCCAAAATTCCTTCTGAAAAAATTTTAAAAAATCTCGAACCGTAAAAAGTTTCAAAAATCGTGAAAAATAGAAAACGAGTCGTCTTGCCATGAAACTTCACATGAAGGCTTAAGGGACCATTGTATGAATTTACAAGCCATAAAAATGGCATTGGCACGCAGAAATATGAAGATGTGCCTAAACCCACCTACAATCCTATCGATCCACGGCTTGGGCATCCGTCTCTCTGGCCGACGTAGTGTCCGCCCGCCCGCCTGCCCGCTCGTTTCATCTGTTGGCTTAGGCATATGGAGTTCATTCCCAGTCTCAGATTGGTCCGGACCGAGGGTTGCGGCAGTAGGATCGACAGCACGTAGAGGGGGACTCGACCGATCCTCGATTTACGCATCCCGTCCCTCTGGCCGGCTGAGCACACGCATGCTCGTTTCGTGGGTTGACTAAGGCATATGACGTTCATTACCAGTCTAAGCATATGGAGTTCATTCCCAGTCTAAGATCGGATCGGACCGAGGGTTGCGGCAGCACATGCTGGGCTTGGGCATGTGCTGGTGCCGCATTTTTCTTCCTCGGGGTACCATCGTCAGAGCATCACTGGAGAACCTGATCAGTGGCATTGGGGTTCCGGCGATTGGGGGGCCGGCGGGTGTGCGCACATGATGTGCGATGGGTGCTGGTACTTGGCCCTTATATTGGCCCCCTATCCCTCATCAAACCTCGAGAACTCACACTCCCTTAAAGAACATTTGAGATTTTACAGGTTTGCTGCCAGTAGCCATTAAAGTGTCTAAAATGGGACACTTTTTTCAAATGGTCACAAAATCTTGTACACTTCGAGTTTTTAGCTGAATTGTTTTGTGCATGGCAACAAAAATACAAGGATCACGTCTACCTAGTTTGGGGCCAAAACTCCTTCCGAAAAATTTTAAAAAATCCCGAACCACAAAAAGTTTTGAAAATCGTGAAAAGTAGAAAAAGAGTCGTCTTGCCATGAAACTTCACGTGAAGGCTTAAGGGACCATTGTATGAATTTACAAGCCATAAAAATGGCATTGGCACAAAGAAATATGAACACGTGCCTAAACCCACCTACCACCCTATCGATCCACGGCTTGCGCATCCCGTCTCTCAGGCAGGCGTGGTGCCCGCCCGCCCGCTCATTTCGTCGATTGGCTTAGGCATATGGAGTTCGTTCCCAATCTAAGATCGGACAGGACCGAGGGTTGTGGCAGCACATGCTGGGCTCGGCATGTGCTGGTGCCGCATTTTTCTTTGCCGGGGCACCATCGTCAGAGCATCGCCGGAGAACCTGACCGACGGCATTGGGGTTCTAGCGATCGGGGGGTCGGGGGGTGTGCGCACATGATGTGCGATGGGTGCTGGTACTTACTCCTTATATTGGCCCCCTATCCCTCATCAAACCTCAAGAACTCACACCCCCTTAAAGAGCATTTGAGATTTTACAGGTTTGCTACCAGTAGCCATTAAAGTGTCTGAAATGGGGACACTTTTTTCAAATGGTCACAAAGTCTTGTACACTTCAATTTTTTAGCTGAATTTTTTTGTCCATGCCAACAAAGATAAAGGGATCGCGTCTACCAAGTTTGGGGCCAAAAATCCTTCCGAAAAAATTTTAAAAAATCCCGAACCGTAAAAATTTTTGAAAATCATGAAAAATAGAAAACGAGTCGTCTTGCCATGAAACTTCACGTGAAGGCTTAAGGGACCATTGTACGAATGTACAAGCCATAAAAATGGCATTGGCATGCTGAAATATGAAGATGTGCCTAAAGCCACCTACCACCCTATCGATCCACGGCTTGCGCATCCCGTATCTCTGGCCGACGTAGTGCCAACCCACCTGCCCGCCCGCTCGTTTCGTCGGTTGGCTTAGGCATACGGAGTTCATTCCCAGTCTAAGATCAGACCAGACTGAGGGTTGCGGCAGAAGGATCAGCAGCACACAGAAGGGGACCCGATCGATCCCCGGCTTGCGCATCCTGCCCCTTTGGCCAGCTGAGCGCCCGCACGCTCGTTTTGTGGGTTTACTTAGGCATACGGAGTTCATTCCCAGTCTAAGCATACGGAGTTCATTCCCAGTCTAAGATCAGACCAGACCGAGGGTTGCAGTAGCACATGCTGGGCTCGGGCATGTGCTGGTGCCACATTTTTCTTCGTCGGGGCACCATCGTCGGAGCATCGTCGGAGAACCTGACTCGTGGCATTGGGGTTCCGGTGATCGGGGGGGCAAGGGGGTGTGCGCGCATGATGTGTGATGGGTGCTGGTACTTGGCCCTTATATTGGCCCCCTATCCCTCATCAAACCTCGAGAACTCACACCCCCTTAAAGAGCATTTGAGATTTTACAGGTTTGCCACCAGTAGCCATTAAAGTGTCTTAAATGGGGACACTTTTTTCAAATGGTCACAAAATCTTGTACAATTTGAGTTTTTAGCTGAATTTTTTTGTGCAAGCCAACAAAAATACAAGGATCACGTCTACCAAGTTTGGAGCCAAAACTTCTTCCGAAAAAATTTTAAAAAATCCCGAACCGTAAAAAGTTTCAAAAATCGGGAAAAATAAAAAACGAGTTGTCTTGCCATGAAACTTCACGTGAAGGCTTAAGGGACCATCGTATGAATTTACAATCCACAAAAATGGCATTGGCATGCAGAAATATGAAGATGTGCCCAAACCCACCTACCACCCTATTGATCCACGGCTTGCGCATCCCGTATCTCTGGCCGGCGTAGTGCCCGCCTGTCTGCCTGCCCACTCATTTCCTCGGTTGGCTTAGGCATACGGAGTTCATTCCCAGTCTAAGATTAGACTGGATCGAGGGTTGCGGCAGCAGGATAGGCAACACGCAGAGGGGGACCCGACCGATCCCCAGCTTGCGCATCCCGCCCCTCTGGCCGGCTGAGCGCTCGCACGCTCGTTTCGTGGGT
>NW_019167926.1:19971531-20001152 GCF_002303985.1 Durio zibethinus | reverse complement strand
AGTCTGATCTTAGACTGGGAATGAACTTCGTATGCCTAAGCCAATTGACGAAGCGAACGGGAGGGCGGGCGATCACTACACTGGCCTGAGAGACAAGATGCGCAAGCCGTGGATCGATAGGGTGGTAGGTGGTTTAGGTACATCTTCATATTTTTGCATACCAATGCCATTTTTATGGCTTGTAAATTCATATAATGGTCCCTTAAGCCTTCACGTGAAGTTTCATGGCAAGACGACTCATTTTCTATTTTTCACGATTTTCAAAACTTTTTGCCATTCGGGATTTTTCAAAATTTTTTCCGAAGGAGTTTTAGCCCCAAACTTGGTAGACATGATCCTTGTATCTTTGTTGGCATGAACAAAAAAATTCAGCTAAAAACTCGAAGTGTACAAGATTTTGTGACCATTTGAAAAAAGTGTCCCCATTTCAGACACTTTAATGGCTTCTGGCAGCAAACCTGTAAAATCTCAAATGCTCTTTAAGGGGGTGTGAGTTCTCGAGGTTTGAATGAGAGGATAGGGGGCCAATAATCCAGGGCCAAGTACCAGCACCCAATCACACATTCATGTTCGCGACACCCCCCGGCCAGAGCGGCGGGATCACAAGTCGTGAATCGGTCGGGTCCCCCTTTGTGTTGCACGTCGATCCTGCTGCCCACAACCCGGTCTGGTCTGATCTTAGACTGGGAATGAACTCTGTTTGCCTAAGCCAATCGACAAAACAAGTGGGCAGGCACTACGCTGACTAGAGGGGCAGGATGCGCAAGCCGGGGATCGACCGGGTCTCCCTCTTCGTGCTATCGATCCTGCTACCGCAACCCTCGGTCCGGTCTGATCTTAGACTAGGAATGAACTCCGTATGCCGAATCCAATCGATGGAACGAGCGGGCGGGCAGATGGGCGAGCACTATGCCGGCCAGTGAGACGGGATGCGCAAGCCGTGGATCGATAGGGTGGTAGGTGGGTTTAGGCACATCTTTATATTTCTGTGTGCCAACACCATTTTTATGGCTTGTAAATTCATACAATGGTCCCTTAAGCCTTCACGTGAAGTTTCATGGCAAGACGACTCGTTTTTTATTTTTCAGGATTTTTAAAACTATTTATGGTTCAGGATTTGTTAAAATTTGTTCGGAAGGAGTTTTGGCCCCAAACTTGGTAGACATGATCCTTGTATTTTTTTTAGCATGCACAAAAAAATTCAGCTAAAAACTCGAAGTGTACAAGATTTTGTGACCATTGGAAAAAAATGTCCCCATTTCAGACACTTTAATGGCTACTGGCAGCAAACCTGTAAAATCTCAATTGCACTTTAAGGGGGTGTCAGTTCTAGAGGTTTGATGAGGGATAGGGGGCCAATATAAGGGCCAAGTGCCAGCACCCATCGCACATCATGTGCGCACACCCCCTCGACCCCCCTGATCACCGAAACCCTAATGCCGTCGGTCAGGTTCTCCGATGATGCTCCGACGATGGTGCCCCGACGAAAAAAAATGCGGCACCAGCACATGCCTGAGTCCAGCATGTGCCACCGTAACCCTCGGTCCAGTCCGATCTTAGACTGGGAATGAACTCCGTATGCTTAGACTGGGAATGAACTCCGTATGCCTAAGTCAACCCACGAAATGAACGTGCGGGCGCTCAGCTGGCCAGAGGGGCGGGATGCGAAAGCCAGGGATCGACCTAGTCCCCCTCTACGTAATGCCGATCTTGCTGCTGTAAACCTTGGTCCGGTCCAATCTTAGACTAGGAATGAGCTCTGTATGCCTAAGCCAACCGATAAAACGAGTGGGCGGGCGGGTGGGCACTATGCCGGCCAGAGAGATGGGATGCGCAAGTCGTGGATCGATAGAGTGGTAGGTGGACTTAAGGTACATCTTCATATTTCTACGTGCCAATGCCATTTTTATGGCTTGTAAATTCATACAATGGTTCCTTAAGCCTTCACGTGAAGTTTCATGGCAAGACGACTCGTTTTCTATTTTTCACGATTTTCAAAACTTTTTACGGTTCAGGATTTTTTAAAATTTTTTCGGAAGGATTTTTGGCCCCAAACTTGGTAGACGCGATCCTTGTATTTTTGTTGGCATGCACAAAAAAATTAAGCTAAAAACTCGAAGTGTACAAGATTTTGTGACCATTTGAAAAAAAGTGTCACCGTTGCAGACACTTTAATGGCTACTGGCAGCAAACCTGTAAAATCTCAAATGCTCTTTAAGGGAGGGTGAGTTCTCGAGGTTTGATGAGGGATAGGGGGCCAATATAAGGGCCAAGTACCAGCACCCATCGCACATCATGTGCGCACACCCCCCCGGCCCCCCCGATCGTCGAAACCCCAATGCCGCTAGTCAAGTTCTTCGGCGATGCTCCGGCGATGGGCCCCGACGAAGAAAAATGCGGCACCAGCACATGGCTGAGCCCAGCATGTGCTGTCGCAACCTTTGGTTCGGTCTGATCTTAGACTGGGAATGAACTCCATATGCTTAGATAGGGAATGAACTCTGTATGCCTAAGTCAACCCACGAAACGAGCGTACGGGCACTCAACTAGCCAAAGGGACGGGATGCGCAAGCCGGGGATCGATCGGGTCCCCCTCTATGTGCTACCGATCCTACTACCACAACCCTCAATCTGGTCCAATCTTAGACTGGGAATGAACTCCGTATGCCTAAGGCAACTGACGAAACGAGCGAGCGGGCAGGTGGGCGGGCAGGCCAGCGGGCACTACGTCGACCAGAGAGACGGGTTGCGCAAGCCGTGGATCGATAGGGTGGTAGGTGGGTTTAGGGACATCTTCATATTTCTATGTGCCAATGCCATTTTTATGGCTTGTAAATTCATACAATGGTCCCTTAAGCCTTCACATGAAGTTTCATGGCAAGACGACTCGTTTTCTATTTTTAGTGATTTTCAAAACTTTTTGTGGTTCAGGATTTTTTAAAATTTTTTTGGAAGTAGTTTTGGCCCCAAACTTATTAGACGTGATCCTTGTATTTTTGTTGGCATGCATAAAAAATTTCAACTAACAACTCGAAGTGTACAAGATTTTGTGACCATTTGAAAAAAATATCCCCATTTCAGACACTTTATTGGCTACTGGCAGCAAACCTGTAAAATCTCAAATACTCTATAAGGGGGTGTGAGTTCTCGGGGTTTGATGAGGGATAGGGGACAATATAAGGGCCAAGTACCAGCACCCATCACACATCATGTGCGCACACCCTCCCGATCGCCGGAACCCTAATGCCGCCGGTAAGATTCTCCGACGATGCTCTGACGATGGTGCCTCGGTGAAGAAAAATGCTACACCAGCACATGCCTGAGCCCAGCATGTGCTGCTACAACCCTCGGTCTGGTCTGATCTTAGACTGGGAATGAACTTCGTATGCTTAGACTGGGAATGAACTTCGTATGCCTAAGTCAACCCACGGAACGAGCTTGCGGGCGCTCAGCCGGCCAGAGGGGCGGGATGCGCAAGCCGGGGATCGATTGGGTCCCCCTCTGCGTGCTGCCAATCTTACTGTCGTAACCCTCGATCTGGTCCAATCTTAGACTGGGAATGAACTCCATATGCTTAGACTGTGAATGAACTCCGTATGCCTAAGTCAACCCATGAAACGAGCGTGCGGGCACGGGGCGGGTTGCGTAATCCGGGGATCGACCAGGTCCCCCTTTACGTGCTGCCGATCCTGCTGCCGCAACCCTTGATCCGGTTCGATCTTAGACTGGGAATGAACTCCGTATGCCTAAGCCAACCGATGAAACGAGCAGGCGGGCGGGCGGGCAGGCGGGCAGGCACTACGCCGGCCAGAGAGACGGGATGCGCAAGCCGTGGATCGATAGGGTGGTAGGTGCGTTTAGGCACATCTTCATATTGCTACGTGCCAATGCCATTTTTATGGCTTGTAAATTCATACAATAGTCCCTTAAGCCTTCACGTGAAGTTTAATGGCAAGACGACTCGTTTTCTACTTTTCACGATTTTTTATGAGGTATAGGGGGCCAGTAAAAGGGCCACATACCAGCACCCATCGCAATCATGTGCGCATAACCCCCCGGCCCCCCCGATCGCCAGAACCCCAATGCCACCGATCAGGTTCTCCGACGATGCTCTGGCGATGGTGCCCCGATGAAGAAAAATGCGGCACCAGCATATGCCCAAGCCCAGCATGTACTGTCGCAACCCTCGGTCCGGTCTGATCTTCGACTGGGAATGAACTCCATATGCTTAGATTGGGAATGAACTCCGTATGCCTAAGTCAACACACAAAACGAACGTGCGGGTGCTCAACGGGCCAGAGGGGCGGGATGCGCAAGCGGGGGATCGGTTGGGTCCCCCTCTGCGTGCTGTCGATCCTGCTGCCACAACCCTCGGTCCGATCTGATCTTAGACTGGGAATAAACTCCGTATGCCTAAGTCAACCGACGAAACGAGCAGGCGAGCACTACGCCGGCCAGAGAGACGGGATGCGCAAGCCGTGGATCGATAGGGTGGTAAGTGGGTTTAGGCACATCTTCATATTTCCGCATGCCAATGCCATTTTTATGGCTTGTAAATTCATACAATGGTCCCTTAAGCCTTCACGTGAAGTTTCATGGCAAGATGACTTGTTTTTTATTTTTGATGATTTTTAAAACTTTTTACGGTTAAGGATTTTTTAAAATTATTTTGGAAGGTGTTTTGGCCCCAAACTTGGTAGACGTGATCCTTGTATTTTTGTTGGCATGTACAAAAAAATTCAGCTAAAAACTCAAAGTGTACAAGATTTTGTGACCATTTGAAAAAAGTATCCCCATTTCAAACACTTTAACGGCTACTAGCAGCGAACCTATAAAATCTCAAATGCTCTTTAAAGGGGTGTGAGTTCTCGAGGTTTGATGAGGGATAGGGGCCCAATATAAGGGCCAAGTACCAGCACCCATCGCACATCATGTGCGCACACCCCCCCACCCCCCGATCGCCGGAACCCCAACACCGCCAGTCAGGTTCTCCGACGATGCTCCGACGATGGTGCCCCGACGAAGAAAAATACGGCATCAGCACATGCCCAAGCCCAGCATGTGCTGCCGCAACCCTCGGTCCGGTCCGATCTTAGACTGGGAATGAACTCTGTATGCTTAGACTGGGAATGAACTCCGTATGCCTAAGTCAACCCACGAAACGAACGTGCGGGCGCTGAGCCGGCAAGAGGGACGAGATGCACAAGCTGGGATCGGTCGAGTCCCCTTCTACGTGCTGCCAATCCTACTACCACAACCTTCAGTTTGATCTAATCTTAGACTGGGAATGAACTCCGTATGCCTAAGCCAACCGACGAAACGAGTGGGCGGGCACTATGCCAGCCAGAGAGACGGGATGCGCAAGGCATGGATCGATAGGGTGGTCGGTGGATTTAGGCACAGCTTCATATTTCTGCATGCCAATGCCATTTTTATGGCTTGTAAATTCATGCAATGGTCCCTTAAGCCTTCACGGGAAGTTTCATGGCAAGACGATTCGTCTTCTATTTTTCACGATTTTTGAAACTTTTTGTGGTTCGGGATTTTTTAAAATTTTTTCAGAAGGAGTTTTGGCCCAAAACTGGTAGACGTGATCCTTGCAATTTATTTGGCATGCAGAAAAAAATTCATTTAAAAACTCGAAGTTTACAAGATTTTGTGACCATTTGAAAAAAGTGTCCCCATTTCAGACACTTTAATTACTACTGGCAGCAAACCTGTAAAATATCAAATGCTCTTTAAGGGGGCATGAGTTCTCAAGGTTTGATAAGGGAAAGGGGGCAAATACAATGGCCATGTACCAGCACCCATCGTACATCATGTGCGCACACCCCTTCGATCGCTGGAACCCCAATGTCGTCGGTCAGGTTCTCCGACGATGCTCCGACGATGGTGCCCCGACGAAGAAAAATGCGGCACCAAAACATGCCCGAGCCCAGCATGTGCTGTCGCAACCCTCAGTCTAATCCGATCTTAGACTAGGAATGAGCTCCGTATGCTTAGACTGGGAATGAACTCGTATACCTAAGTCAACCCACGAAACGAGCGTGCGGGCGTTTTGTCGGCCAGAGGGGCGGGATGCGCAAGCCGGGGATTGGTCAGGTCCCCCTTTGCGTGCTATCGATCCTTCTACTGTAACCCTCGATCCAGTCCAATCTTAGACCAGGGATGAACTCCGTATGCCTAAGCCAACCAACAAAACAAGCGGGCGGGCGGGCGGGTGGGCTCTACGCCGGCCAGAGAGACGGGATGCACAAGTCGTGCATCGATAGGGTGGTAGGTGGGTTTAAGCACATCTTCCTATTTCTACGTGGCAATGACATTTTTATGCCTTTTAAATTCATACAATGGTCCCTTAAGCCTTCACGTGAAGTTTCATGGCAAGACGACTCGTTTTCTATTTTTCACGATTTTTGAAACTTTTTACGGTTCAAAATTTTTTAAACTTTTTTCGGAAGGAGTTTTGGCCCCAAACTAGGTAGACGTGATCCTTGTATTTTTGTTGGCACGCACAAAAAAATTCAGCTAAAAACTCGAAGTGTACAATATTTTTTGACCATTTGAAAAAAATGTCCCAATTTCAGACACTTTAATGGCTACTGGCAACAAACCTATAAAATTTCAAATGCTCTTTAAGGGGGTGTGAGTTCTCGAGGTTTGATGAGGGATAGGGGGCCAAAATAACGGCCAAGTACCAGCACCCATCGCACATCATGTGCGCACTCACCCCCTGGCCCCCCCGATCGTCGGAACCCAAATGCCGCCGGTCAGGTTCTCCAGCGATGCTCCGACGATGGTGCCTCGACGAAGAAAAATGTGGCCCCAGCACATGCCTGAGCTCAGCATGTGCTATCGTAACCCTCGGTCCGATCCGATCTTAGAGTGGGAATGAACTCCGTATGCCTAAGTCAACCCACAAAATGAGCGTATGGGCGCTCAGCCTGCTAGAGGGGCGGGATTCACAAGCCGGAGATCGGTCGGGTCCCCCTCTGCATGCTGCCGATCCTACTGTCGTAACCCTCGATCCGGTTCAATCTTAGATTGGGAATGAACTCTGTATTCTTAGACTGGGAATGAACTTCGTATGCCTAAGTCAACCTACGAAACGACCGTGCGGGGGCGCAACAGGCCAGAGGGGCGAGATATGCAAGTCGAGGATAGGTTGGGTCCCCCTCTACGTCCTGTCGATGCTGCTGCTGCAACCCTCAATTTGATCCAATCTTAGACTAGGAATGAACTCCGTATGCCTCAGCCAACCGACGAAACGAGCGGGCGGGCGGGTGTGCGGGCACTACGCCGGCCAGAGAGACGGGATGTGCAAGCCGTGGATCGATAGGGTGGTAGGTGGGTTTAGGCACAATTCATATTTTTGCCTGCCAATGCAATTTTTATGGCTTGTAAATTCATACAGTGGTCCCTTAAGCCTTCACGTGAACTTTCATGGCAAGACGACTCGTTTTCTCTTTTTCACGATTTTTGAAACTTTTTACGGTTCAAGATTTTTTAAAATTTTTTCGAAAGGATTTTTGGCCCCAAACTTGGTAGAACTGATCCTTGTATTTTTGTTGGCATGCACAAAAAAATTCAGCTAAAAAATCAAAGTGTACAAGATTTTGTGACCATTTGAAAAAAGTGTTCCCATTTTAGACACTTTAATGGCTACTGGTAGCAAACCTGTAAAATCTCAAATGCTCTTTAAGGGGGTGTGAGTTCTCGAGGTTTGATGAGGGATAGGGGGCCAATATAAGGGCCAAGTGCCAGCACCCATCGCACATCATGTGCGCACACCCCCCCCGATGCCCCCGATCGTCGAAACCCAAAAGCCACCGGTCAGGTTCTCCGGCGATGCTCCGACGATGGTGCCCTTGCGAAGAAGAATGCGGCACCAGCGCATGCCTGAGCCCAGCATATGCTGCTGCAACCCTCGGTCTGGTCCGATCTTAGACTGGGAATGAACTCCGTATGCCTAAGTCAACCCATGAAACGAGCGTACGGGCGCTCGGCCGGCCAAAGGAAGTGATGCGTAAGCCGGGGATCGATCGGGTCCCCCTCTGCGTGCTGTCGATCTTGCTACCGTAACCCTCAATCTGGTCTGATGTTAGACTGGGAATAAACTCCGTATGCCTAAGCTAACCGACGAAACGATCGAGCGGGCGGGTGAGCGGGCACTACACCGACCAGAGAGACGAGATACGCAAGCCGTGCATCGATAGGATGGTAGGTGGGTTTAGGCACATCTTCATATTTTTGCGAGCCATTGCCATTTTTATGGCTTGTAAATTCATACAATGGTCCCTTAAGCCTTCACGTGAAGTTTCATGGCAAGACGACTCGTTTTTTATTTTTCATGATTTTTGAAACTTTTTGCGGTTCGGGATTTTTGAAAATTTTTTCGGAAGGTGTTTTGGCCCCAAACTTGGTAGACGTGATCCTTGTATTTTTTTTGGCATGCACAAAAAAATTTAGCTAAAAACTCGAAGTGTACAAGATTTTGTGACCATTTGAAAAAAGTGTTCCCATTTCAGACACTTTAATGGCTACTGGCAGCAAACCTGTAAAATCTCAAATGCTCTTTATGGGGGTGTGAGTTCTCAAGGTTTGATGAGGGATAGGGGGCCAATATAAGGGCCAAGTACCAGCACCCATCGTACATCATGTGCGCACACCCCTCGACCCCCCCGATCGTCGGAACCCCACTGCCACCGGTCAGGTTCTCCGGTGATGCTCTGACGATGGTGCTCCGGCCAAGAAAAATGTGGCACCAGCACATGCCCGAGCCCAGCATGTGCTGCCACAACCCTCGGTCCGGTCCAATCTTAGATTGGGAATGAACTCCATACGCTTAGACTGGGAATGAACTCCGTATGCCTAAGTCAACCCACGAAACAAGCGTGTCGACGCTCAGCCGGCCAGAGGGATGGGATGCGCAAGCCGGGGATCGACCAGGTCCCCCTCTGTGTGCTGACGATCTTGCTGCTGCAACCCTCGGTCCGGTCCAATCTTAGACTGGGAATGAACTCTGTATGCCTAAGCCAATCGATGAAAACAGCGAGCGGGCGACCACGATGCCAGCCAGAGAGATGGGATGCGCAAGCTGTGGATCAATAGGGTGGTTGGTGGGTTTAGGCACATATTCATATTTCTGTGTGCCAATGCCATTTTTATGGCTTGTAAATTCATATAATGGTCCCTTAAGCCTTCACGTGAAGATTCATGGCAAGACGACTCGTTTTCTATTTTTCACGATTTTTAAAACTTTTTACAGTTCGAGATTTTTTAAAAGTTTTTTCGGAAGGAGTTTTAGCCCCAAACTTGGTAGACGTGATCCTTGTATTTTTTTTGGCATGCATAAAAAAAATCAGCTAAAAATTCGAAGTGTACAAGATTTTGTAACCATTTGAAAAAAGTGTCCCCATTTCAGACACTTTAATGGCTACTGGCAGCAAACCTGAAAAATCTCAAATGCTCTTTTAGGGGGTGTGAGTTCTCAAGATTTGATTAGGGATATGGGGCCAATATAAGGGCCAAGTACCAACACCCATCGCACATCATGTGCACGCACCCCCCGACCCCCCGATTGTCGGAACCCCAATGCCGCTGGTCAGGTTCTTCGACGATGCTCAGGTGATGGTGCCTCAACGAAGAAAAATGCGGCACCAGCACATGCCCATGCCCAACATGTGCTGCCACAACCCTCGGTCCAGTCCGATCTTAGACTGGGAATGAACTCCGCATGCTTAGACTGGGAATGAACTCCGTATGCCTAAGTCAACCCACGAAACGAGCGTGCGGGTGCTCAGTCGGCCAGAGGGGCGGGATGCGCAAGCCAGGGATCGGTCGGGTCCCCCTCTGTGTGCTGCCAATCCTGCTACTGCAACCCTCTGTCTGGTCTGATCTTAGACTGGGAATGAACTCCGTATGCCTAAGCCAACCGACGAAACGAGTGGGCGGGCGGGCACTACGCCGGCCAGAGTGACGAGATTTGCAAGCCGTGGATCGATAGGGTGGTAGGTGGATTTGGGCACATCTTCATATTTCTGCATGCCAATGCCATTTTTATTGCTTGTAAATTCATACAATGGTCTCTTAAGCCTTCACGTGAAGTTTCATGGTAAGACGACTTGTTTTCTATTTTTCATGATTTTTGAAACTTTTTGCGGTTCGGGATTTTTTAAAATTTTTTTGGAAGGCGTTTTGGTCCCAAACTTGGTAGACGTGATCCTTGTATTTTTTTTGGCAAGAAAAAAAAATTCAGCTAAAAACTCGAAGTGTACAAGATTTTGTGACCATTTGAAAAAAGTGTCGCCATTTCAGACACTTTAATGGCTACTGGCAGCAATCCTGTAAAATCTCAAATGCTCTTTAAGGGGGTGTGAGTTATCATGGTTTGATGGGGGATATGGGGCCAATATAAGGGCCAAGTACCAGCACCCATCGTACATCATGTGCGCACACCCTCCCGGCCCCCTCGATCGCAGGAACCCCAATGCCGCCGATCAGGTTCTCCGACGATGCTCTGACGATGGTGCCCCGACGAAGAAAAATATGGCACCAGCACATTCCCGAGCCCAGCATGGGCTGTCACAACCCTTGGTCTGGTTCGATCTTAGGCTGGGAATGAACTCCGTATGCTTAGACTGGGAATGAACTCCGTATGCCTAAGTTAACCCACGAAACGAGCATGCAGGCGCTCAGCCGGCCAGAGGGGCGGGATGTGCAAGCCGAGGATCGGCCGGGTCCCCCTCTGCGTGCTGCCAATCCTGCTGCCGCAACCCTTGGTTCGATCCAATCTTAGACTGGGAATGAACTCCGTATGCCTAAGCCGATCGACGAAACGAGCGGGCGGACGGGCGGGCACTGCGTCGGCCAGAGAGGTAGGTTGCGCAAGCTGTGGATCGATAGGGTGGTAGGTGGGCTTAGGCACATCTTCTATTTCTGCATGCCAATGCCATTTTTATGGCTTGTAAATTCATACAATGGTCCCTTAAGCCTTCTCGTGAAGTTTCATGGCAAGACGACTCGTTTTCTATTTTTCACGATTTTTGAAACTTTTTACAGTTCACGAGTTTTTAAATTTTTTCGGAAGGAGTTTTGGCACTAAACTTATTAGATGTGATCCTTGTATTTTTGTTGGCATGCACAAAAAAATTCAGCTAAAAACTCGAAGTGTACAAGATTTTGTGACCGTTTGAAAAAAGAGTCCCCATTTCAGACACTTTAATGGCTATTGGCAGCAAACCTGTAAAATCTCAAATGCTCTTTAAAAGGGTGTGAGTTCTCGAGGTTTGATGAGGGATAAGGGGCCAATATAATGGCCAAGTACCAGCACCCATCGCACATCATGTGCACACACCCCCCGACCCCCCGATCGTCGGAACCCCAATGCCGCCGGTCAGGTTCTCCGACGATGCTCTGGTGATGGTGCCCCGATAAAGAAAAATACGGCACCAGCACATGCCCGGGCCCAGCATGTGCTGTCGCAACCCTCGGTCTGGGAATAAACTTCGTATGCATAAGTCAACCCATGAAACGAGTGTACGGGTGCTCATCTGGCTAGAGGGGCGGGATGAGCAAGCCGGGGATCGATCGGGTCCCCCTCTGCGTGCTGGTGATCCTGCTGCCGCAACCCTCAGTTTGGTCTGATCTTAGACTAGGAATGAACTCTGTATGCCTAAGCCAACCGATGAAATGAACGGGCGGGCGGGCAGGCAGGCACTACGCCGGCTAGAGAGACGGGATGCATAAGTCGTGGATCGATAGGATGGTAGGTGGGTTTAGGCACATCTTCATATTTCTGTGTGCCAATGGCATTTTTATGGCTTGTAAATTCAGACAATGGTCCCTTAAGCTTTCACATGAAGTTTCATGGCAAGACGACTCGTTTTCTATTTTTCACGATTTTTGAAACCTTTTGTGGTTCGAGATTTTTTAAAATTTTTTCAGAAGGAATTTTGGCCCCAAACTTGGTAAATGTGATCCTTGTATTTTTGTTGGCATGCACAAAAATATTAAACAAAAAACTCGAACTGTACAAGATTTTGTGACCATTTGAAAAAAGTGTCCCCATTTCAAACACTTTAATGGCTACTGGCAGCAAACCTGTAAAATCTCAAGTGCTCTTTAAGGGGGTGTGAGTTCTCGAGGTTTGATGAGGGATAGGGGGCCAATATAAGGGCCAAGTACCAGCACCCATCGCAATCATGTGCGCACACCCCCCGACCCCCCCGATCGTCGGAACCTCAATACCGCCGGTCAGGTTCTCAGACGATGGTGCCCTGACGAAGAAAAAAGTGGCACCAACACATGCCTGAGCCCAGCATCTGCTGTCGCAACCCTCGATCAGGTCCAATCTTAGACTGTGAATGAACTTCGTATGTTTAGACTGGGAATGAACTCCGTATGCCTAAGTCAACCCACGAAACGAGCGTGCGGATGCTCGGTCGGCCAGAGGGATGGGATGCACAAGCTGGGGATCGAAAGGGTACCCCTCTTTGTGCTGTCGATCCTGCTGCCACAACCCTCGATCCGATCTGATCTTAGACTGCGAATGAACTCCGCATGCCTAAGCCAACCGACGAAACGAGCGGGCGGGCAGACGGGCGGGCACTACGTCAGCCAGAGAGACGGGATGGGTAAGCCGTGGATCGATAGGGTGGTTGGTGGGTTTAGGCACATCTTCATATTTCTGTAGGCCAATGCCATTTTTATGGCTTGTAAATTCATACAATGGTCCCTTAAGCCTTCACGTGAAGTTTCATGGCAAGACGACTCGTTTTCTATTTTTCATGATTTTTGAAACTTTTTACGGTTCGGTAATGTTTAAAATTTTTTTGGAAGGGGTTTTGCCTTCGAAGTTCGTAGACATGATACTTGTATTTTTGTTGGCTTGCACAAAAAACTTCAGCTAAAAACTCAAAGTGTACAAGATTTTGTGACCATTTGAAAAAAGTGTCCCCATTTCAGACACTTTACTGGCTACTGGCAGCAAACCTGTAAAATCTCAAATACTCTTTAAGGGGTTGTGAGTTCTTGAGGCTTGATGAGGGATAGAGGGCCAATATAAGGGCCAAGTACCAGCACCCATCGCACATCATGTGCGCACACCCCCCCGGCCCCCCAATCATCGGAACTCCAATGCCGCCGGTCAGGTTCTCGGGCGATGCTCCGACGATGGTGCCCCGACGAAGAAAAATGTGGCACCAGCACATGCCCAAGGCCAGCATGTGCTGTCGCAACCCTCGGTCTGGTCCGATCTTAGACTGGGAATGAACTCCATATGGTTAGACTAGGAATGAACTCCGTATGCCTAAGTTAACCTATGAAACGAGTGTGCGGGCGCTCAGCCGGTCAGAGGGGTGGGATGCGTAAGCCGGGGATCGACCGGGTCCCCCTCTACGTGCTATCGATCCTGCTACCGCAACCATCGATCCGATCTAATCTTAGACTGGGAATGAACTCCGTATGCCTAAGCCAACCGATGAAACGAGCGGCCGGGCGGGCGGGCACTACACCGACCAGAGAGACGGGATGCGCAAGCCGTGGATCGATAGGGTGGTAGGCGGGTTTAGGCACATCTTCATATTTCTATGTGCCAATGCCATTTTTATGGCTTGTAAATTCATACAATGGTCCCTTAAGCCTTCACGTGAAGTTTCATAGCAAGACGACTCGTTTTTTTTTGTCATGATTTTTGAAACTTTTTACGGTTTAAGATTTTTTAAAACTTTTTCGAAAGGATTTTTGGCCCCAAACTTGGTAGACGTGATCCTTGTATTTTTGTTGGCATGCAAAAAACAATTCAGCTAAAAAATCGAAGTGTACAAGATTTTGTGACCATTTGAAAAAAGTGTCCCCATTTTAGACACTTTAATAGCTACTGGCAGCAAACCTGTAAAATCTCAAATGATCTTTAATGGGGTGTGAGTTCTCAAGGTTTGATGAGGGATAGGGGGCCAATATAAGGGCCAAGTACCAGCACCCATCGCACATCATGTGCGCACACCCCCTGCCCCCCCGATCGCCAGAACCCCAATACCGCTGGTTAGGTTCTCCGATGATGCTCCGACGATGGTACCCCGACGAACAAAATTGTGGCAGCAGCACATGCTCGAGGCCAGCATGTGCTGCCGCAACACTCGGTCTGGTCTGATCTTAAACAGGGAATGAACTCCGTATGCCTAAGTCAACCCACGAAACGAGAGTCCGAGTGCTCAACCAGCTAGAGCGGCGGCATGCACAAGCCGGGGATCGGTCAAGTCCCCCTCTGCGTGCTGTCGATCCTGCTGCCGCAACCCTCAGTCCAGTTTGATCTTACACTGGGAATGAACTCCGTATGCCTAAGCCAATCGACGAAACGAGCGGGCGGGCAGGCGGGCACTACGCCGGCCAAGAAACGGGATGCACAAGCCGTGGATCGATAGGGTGGTAGGTGGGTTTAGGCACCTCTTCATATTTCTACATGCCAATGCCTTTTTTTCGGCTTGTAAATTCATACAACGGTCCCTTATGCCTTGACGTGAAGTTTCACGGCAAGACGACTCGTTTTCTATTTTTCATGATTTTCGAAACTTTTTGCTGTTCGGGTTTTTTTAAAATTTGTTCGGAAGGAGTTTTGGCCCCAAACTTGGTAGACGTGATCCTTGTATTTTTATTGGCATGCACAAGAAAAGTCAGCTAAAAACTCGAAGTGTACAAGATTTTGTGACCATTTGAAAAAGGTGTCCCCATTTCAGACACTTTAATGGCTACTGGTAGCAAACCTGTAAAATCTCAAATGCTCTTTAAGGGAGTGTGAGTTCTCGAGGTTTGATGAGGGATAGGGGGCCAATATAACGGCCAAGTACCAGCACCCATCGCACATCACGTGCGCACACCCCCTGGCCCCCCTGATCATCGGAATCCCAGTGCCACAGGTCAGGCTCTCCGATGATGCTCCGACGGTGGCACCCCGACGAAGAAAAATACGGCACCAGCACTTGCCCGAGCCCAGCATGTGCTGCCGTAACCCTCGGTCCGATCCGATCTTAGATTGGGAATGAAATGAACTCCGTATGCCTAGACTGGGAATGAACTCCGTATGCCTAAGTTAACCCACGAAACGAGCGCGCGGGCGCTCAGTCGGCCAAAGGGGCGGGATGCGCATGCCGGGGATCGGCCGGGTCCCCCTTTGCGTGCTACCAATCCTGCTGTCGCAACCCTCGATCCGATCTAATCTTAGACTGGGAATGAACTATGTATGCCTAAGCCAACCGATGAAAGGAGCGGGTGGGAGGGCGGGCAGGCACAACGTCGGCCAGAGAGACGGGATGCACAAGCCGTAGATCGATAGGGTGGTAGGTGGGTTTAGGCACATCTTCATATTTCTGCTTGCCAATGCCATTTTTATGGCTTGTAAATTCATACAATGGTCCCTTAAGCCTTCACGTGAAGTTTCATGGCAAGACTACTCGTTTTCTATTTTTCATGATTTTTGAAACTTTTTACGGTTCGAGATTTTTTAAAATTTTTTCGGAAGGATTTTTGGCCCCAAACTTGGTAGATGTGATCCTTGTATTTATGTTCACATGCACAAAACCATTCAGCTAAAAACTTGAAGTGTACAAGATTTTGTGGTCATTTGAAAAAAGGGTCCCCATTTCAGACACTTGAATATCTACTGGCAGCAAACCTGTTAAATCTCAAATGCTCTTTAAGGGGGTGTGAGTTCTTGAGGTTTGATGAGGGATAGGGGTCCAATATAAGGTCCAAGTACCAGCACCCATCGCTCATCATGTGCGCACACCCCCCGGCCCCTCTGATCGTTGAAACCTCAATGCCGTCGGTCAGGTTCTCTGATGATGCTCCGACGATGGTGCCTCGACGAAGAAAAATATGGCACCAGCACATGCCTGAGCCCAGCATGTGTTGCCGTAACCCTCGATCTGGTCTGATCTTAGACTGGGAATGAACTCCGTATGCTTAGACTGGGAATGAACTCCGTAAGCCTAAGTCAACCCACGAAACGAGCGTGCTGGCGTTCAGTCGGCCAAAGGGGCGAGATGCGCAAGCCGGGGATCGATCGAGTCCCCCTCTGCATGCTGTTGATCCTGCTGCTGCAACCCTCGGTTCGGTTTGATCTTAGACTTGGAATGAACTCCGTATGTTTAGACTGGATTGAACTCCGTATGCCTAAGTCAACCCACGAAACGAGCGTGCGGGCGCTCAGCCAGCCAGAGTGGCAGGATGCGCAAGTCGAGGATTGACCGGGTCACCCTCTGCGTGCTATCGATCCTGCTTCTGCAGCCCTCGGTCTGGTCCGATCTTAGACTGGGAATGAACTCCGTATGCCTAAGCTAACTGACGAAACGAACGGGCGATCGGGCAGGCACTACACCGGCCAGAGAGACGGGATGCGTTTGTCGTGGATCGATAGGGTGGTGGGTGGGTTTAGGCACATCCCCATATTTCTACGTGCCAATGCCATTTTTATGGCTTGTAAATTCATACAATGGTCCCTTAAGCCTTCACGTGAAGTTTCATGGCAAGACAACTCGTTTTCTATTTTTCATGATTTTTGAAACTTTTTGCTATTTGGGATTTTTTTTAAATTTTTTGGAAGGTGTTTTGGCCCCAAACTTGGTAGACGTGATCCTTCTATTTTTGCTAGCATGCAAAAAAAAAAAATTCAGCTAAAAACTCAAAGTGTACAAGATTTTGTGACTATTTGAAAAATGTGTCCCCATTTCAGACGCTTTAATGGCTACTGGTAGCAAACCTGTAAAATCTCAACTGCTCTTTAAGGGAGTGTGAGTTCTCAAGGTTTGATGAGGGATAGGGGGCCAATATAAGGGCCAAGTACCAGCACCCATCGCACATCATGTGCGCACACCCCCCGGCCCCCCGATCGTCGGAACCCCAATGCCGTCGGTCAGGTTCTCCGGTGATGCTCCGATGATGGTACCCCGACGAAGAAAAATGCGACACCAGCACATGCCTGAGCCCAGCATGTGCTACCGTAACCCTCGGTCTGGTCCGATCTTGAAACGGGAATGAACTCCGTACGCCTAAATCAACCCACGAAACGAGCGTGCGGGCACTCAGCCGACCAGAGGGGCGGGATGCGTAAGCCGGGGATCGACCGGGTCCCCCTTTGCGTGCTGTCTATCCTGCTACCGCAACCCTCAGTCTGGTCTGATCTTAGACTGGGAATGAATTCTGTAAGCCTAAGCCAACTGACGAAACAAGCCGGCAGCGGGCGGGCAGGCGGGCACTACACCGGCCAGAGAGATGGGATGCGCAAGCCATGGATCGATAGAGTGGTAGGTGGGTTTAGGCACATCTTCATATTTCTACATGCCAATGCCATTTTTATGGCCTGTAAATTCATATAATGGTCCCTTAAGCCTTCACGTGAAGTTTAATGCCAAGACGACTCGTTTTCTATTTTTCATGATTTTTGAAACTTTTTACGGTTTGGGATTTTTTAAAATTTTTTTGAAAGGATTTTTGGCCCCGAACTTGGTAGCCGAGATGCCTGTATTTTTGTTGGCGTGCATTAAAAAATTCAGCCAAAAACTCGAAGTGTACAAGATTTTGTGACCATTTCAAAAAAATGTCCCCATTTCAGACACATTAATGGCTACTGGCAGCAAACCTGTAAAATCTCAAATGCTCTTTATGGGGGTGTGAGTTCTCGAGGTTTAATGAGGGATAGGGGGCCAATATAAGGGCCAAGTACCAGCACCCATCACACATCATGTGCGCACACCACCCCGTCCCTCCCGATCGCCGGAACCCCAATGCCGTTGGTCAGGTTCTCCGACGATGCGCCGGTGATGGTACCCTGATGAAAAAAAATACGACACCAGCACATGCCCAAGCCCAGCATGTGCTGCTGCAACCCTCGGTACGGTCTGATCTTAGACTGGAAATGAACTCCGTATGCCTAAGTCAGCCAACGAAACAAGTGTGTGGGCAATTAGCCGGCTAGAGGGGTAAGATGCGCAAGCCAGGGACCGGCCGGGTCCCCCTCTGCGTGCTGCCGATCCTACTGCTGCAACCCTCGGTCTGCTCCAATCTTAGGCTGGGAATGAACTCCGTATGCCTAAGCTAATCGACGAAACGAGCGGGCGGGCCGGCGGTTGGGTACAACGCTGGCCAGAGAGACGGGATGCACAAGCCGTGGATTAATAGGGCGGTAGGTGGGTTTAGGCACATCTTCATATTTCTGCATGCCAATGCCATATTTATGGCTTGTAAATTCATACAATGGTCCCTTAAGCCTTGACGTGAAGTTTCATAGCAAGACGACTCGTTTTCTATTTTTCACGATTTTTGAAACTTTTTGCGGTTTAGGATTTTTTAAAATTTCTTTGGAAGGAGTTTTGGCCCCAAACTTGGTAGACCTGATCCTTGTATTTTTCTTTGCATGCACAAAAAAATTCAGCCAAAAAATCGAAGTGTACAAGATTTTGTGACTATATGAAAAAAGTGTCCCCATTTCGAACACTTTTATGCCTACTGGCAGCAAACCTGTAAAATCTCAAATGCTCTTTAAGGGGGTGTGAGTTCTCCAGGTTTGATGAGGGATAGGGGGCCAATATAAAGGCCAAGTACTAGCACCCATCGCACATCATGTGCGCACACACCCCCCGACCCCATCGATCGTCGGAACCTTAATGCCATCAGACGATGGTGCCCCGGTGAAGAAAAATACGGCACTAGCACATGCTCGAGCCCAGCATGTGCTGCCGTAACCCTCAGTCCGATCTGAACTTATACTGGGAATGAACTATGTATGCTTAGGCTGGGAATGAACTCCGTATGCCTAAATCAAGCCACGAATCAAGCGTGCGAGCGCTCAGTCGGCCAGAGGGACGGGATGCGCAAATCGAGGATCGATCGGGTACCCCTTTGCGTGCTGTTGATCCTGCTACGGCAACCCTCGGTCCAGTTTGATCTTAGACTAGGAATTCACTACGTATGCCTAAGCCAACCGACGAAACGAGCCGACGGACGGGCAACCACTACGCCGGCCAGAGAGACGAGATGCACAAGTCATGGATTGATAGGGTGGTAGGTGGGTTTAGGCACATCTTCATATTTCTGTGTGCCAATGCCATTTTTATGGCTTGTAAATTCATACAATGGTCCCTTAAGCCTTCACGTGAAGTTTCATGGCTAGACGACTCGTTTTTTATTTTTCATGATTTTTGAAACTTTTTACGGTTCGAGATTTTTTCAAAATTTTTTTGGAAAGGGTTTTGACCCCAAACTTGGCAGACGTGATCCTTGTATTTTTATTGGTATGCACAAAAAAATTCAGCTAAAAACTCGAAGTGTACAAGATTTTGTGACCATTTGAAAAAAGTGTCCCCATTTTAGACACTTTAATAGCTACTGGCAACAAACCTGTAAAATCTCAAATGCTCTTTAAAGGGGTGTGAGGTCTCGAGGTTTGATGAGTGATAGGGGGCCAATATAAGGGCCAATATAAGGGCCAAGTACCAGCACCCATCAGACATCATGTGTGCACACCCCTCGGCCCCTCCGATCGCCGGAACCCCAATGCCATTGGTCAGGTTCTCCAACAATGCTCCAGCGATGGTGCCCTGATGAAGAAAAATATGGCACCAACCCATGCTCGAGCCCAGCATGTGCTACCGCAACCCTCGGTCTAGTCCGATCTTAGACTAGGAATGAACTCTGTATGCCTAAGTCAACCCACGAAATGAGCGTGTATGCGCTCAGCCGGTGAAAGGGGTGGAATGCGCATGCCGGGGATTGGCTGGGTCCCCCTCGGCATGCTACCGATCCTACTGCCGTAACCCTCGGTCTGGTCCAATCTTAGATTGGGAATGAACTCCGTATGCCTAAGCCAACCGACGAAACGAGCGGGCGGACGGGCACTACATTGGCCAGAGAGACGGGATGCGCAAGGCATGGATCGATAGGGTGGTAGGTGGGTTTAGGCGCATCTTCATATTTTTACATGCCAATGCCATTTTTATGGCTTGTAAATTCATACAATGGTCCCTTAATCCTTCACGTTAAGTTTCATGGCAAGACGACTCGTTTTCATTTTTCACGATTTTTGAAATTTTTTTATGGCTTGAGATTTTTTAAAATTTTTTTGGAAGGAATTTGTGCCCAAACTTGGTAGACGTGATCCTTGTATTTTTTTTGGCATGCAGAAAAAAATTCAGCTAAAAACTCAAAGTGTACAAGATTTTGTGACCATTTGACAAAAGTGTCCCCATTTCAGGCACTTTAATGGCCACTGGCAACAAACCTGTAAAATCTCAAATGCTCTTTAAGGGGGTGTGAGTTCTTGAGGTTTGATGAGGGATAGGGGGCCAATATAAGAGCCAAGTACCAGCACCCATCAGACATCACATGCACACACCCCCCGGCCCTCCCGATCGTCGAAACCCCAATGCCGTCGGTCAGGTTCTCCGACGATGCTCCGGTGATGGTGCCCCGGCGAAGAAAAATACGACACCAGCAAATGCCTGAGCCCAGTATGTGCTGCCGTAACCCTCGGTCTAGTCCGATCTTAGATTGGGAATGAACTCTGTATGCTTAGACTGGAAATGAACTCTGTATGCCTAAGTCAACCTACGAAACGAGCGTGCGGGCGCTCAGCCGACCAGAGGGGCTAGATGCACAAGCCGGGGATCGACCGGGTCCCTCTCTACGTGCTACCGATCCTACTGTCGCATCCCTCGGTCCGGTCTGATCTTAGACTGGGAATGAACTCCGTATGCTTAAGCCAACCGACGAAACGAGTGGCCTGGAAGGCGGGCGGGCACTACGTCGGCTAGAGAGACAGGATGTGCAAGCCGTGGATCGATAGGGTGGTAGGTGGGTTTAGGCACATCTTCATATTTCTGTGTGCCAATACCTTTTTTATGGCTTGTAAATTCATACAATGGTCCCTTAAGCCTTCACGTGAAGTTTCATGGCAAGACGACTCGTTTTCTATTTTTCATGATTTTTGAAACTTTTTGCGGTTTGAGATTTTTTAAAATTTTTTTGGAAGGAATTTTGGCCCCAAACTTAGTAGACGTCATCCTTGTATTTTTGTTGGCATGCTAAAAAAATTCAGCTAAAAACTCGAAGTGTACAAGATTTTGTGACCATTTGAAAAAAGTGTCCCCATTTTAGACACTTTAACGGCCACTGGTAGCAAACCTGTAAAATCTCAAATGCTCTTGAAGGGGGTGTGAGTTCTCGAGGTTTGATGAGGGATAGGGGGCCAATATAAGGTCCAAGTACCAGCACCCATCGCACATCTTGTGTGCACCCCCCCGACCCCCCCGACCCCCCCGATTGCTAGAACCCCAATGCTGCCGATCAGGTTCTCCGGCGATGCTCCGACGATGGTGCCCCGACGAAGAAATATGCGACACCAGCAAATGCCCGAGCCTAGCATGTGCTGCCGCAACCCTCGGTCCGGTCCGATCTTAGACTGGGAATGAACTCCACATGCTTAGACTGGGAATGAACTCCGTATGCCTAAGTCAACCCACGAAACAAGTGTGCGGGCACTCAACCGGCCAGAGGGGCGGGATGCGCATGTCGAGGATCAGTCGGGTCCCCCTCTACGTGCTGTCGACCCTACTGTCGTAACCCTCGATCTGGTCTGATGTTAGACTGGTAATGAACTCCGTATGCCTAAGCCAACCGACGAAATGAACGGGCAGGCGGGCATTACGTCGGCCAGAGAGACGGGATGCGCAAGCCGTGGATCGATAGGGTGGTAGGTGGGTTTAGGCACATCTTATATTTCTGCATGCCAATGCCATTTTTATGGCTTGTAAATTCATACAATGGTCCTTTAAGCCTTCACGTGAAGTTTCATGGCAAGACGACTCGTTTTCTATTTTCCACGATTTTCAAAACTTTTTACAGTTTGGGATTTTTTAAAATTTTTTTGGAAGGAGTTTTGGCCCCAAACTTGGTAGACGTGATCCTTGTATTTTTTTTGGCATGCACAAAAAAATTCAGCTAAAAACTAGAAGTGTACAAGATTTTGTGACCATTTGAAAAAAGTGTCTCCATTTTAGACACTTTAATTGCTACAGCCAGCAAACCTATAAAATCTCAAATGCTCTTTAAGGGGGTGTGAGTTCTCAAGGTTTGATGAGGGATAGGGGGCCAATATAAGGACCAAGTACCAGCACCCATCGCACATCATGTGCGCACACCCCCCGGTGCCCTCGATTGCCGGAACCCTAATGCCGTCGGTCAGGTTCTCCGACGATGGTGCCCCGATGAAGAAAAATACGGCACTAGCACATGCTCGAGCCCAGCATGTGCTGCCGCAACCGTCGGTCCGGTCCGATCTTAGACTGGGAATGAATTTCGTATGCTTAGAATGGGAATGAACTCCGTATGCCTAAGTCAACCCATGAAACGAGCATGTGGGTGCTCAGCCGGCCAAAGGGGCGGGATGCGCAAGCCGGGGATCGGTCGGGTCTCCCTTTGCGTGCTGTTGAACTTGCTGCCGCAACCCTCGGTCCGGTCCGATCTTAGACTGAGAATGAGCTCCGTATGCCTAAGTCAACCCACGAAACGAGCGTGCGGGTGCCCAGCCAGCCAGAGGGGTGGGATGCACAAGTCGGGGATCGACCGGGTCCCCCTTTACGTGCTGTCGATACTACTACTGCAACCCTCAGTCTGGTCTGATCTTAGACTGGGAATGGACACCGTATGCCTAAGCCAACCGACGAAATGAGCGGGTGGGCGGGCGGGCACTACGTCGGCCAAAGAGACGGGATGCGCAAGCCGTGGATCGATAGGGTGGTAGGTGGGTTTAGGCACATCTTCATATTTCTATGTGCAAATGCCATTTTTATGGCTTGTAAATTCATACAATGGTCCCTTAAGCCTTCACGTGATGTTTCATGGCAAGACGACTTGTTTTCTATTTTTCATGATTTTTGAAACTTTTTGCGATTCAAAATTTTTTAAAATTTTTTCAGAAGGAGTTTTGGCCCCAAACTTGGTAGACATGATCCTTGTATTTTTATTGGCACGCACAAAACGTTTCAGCTAAAAACTCGAAGTGTATAAGATTTTGGGACCATTTGAAAAAAGTGTTCCCATTTCAGACACTTTAATGGCTACTGGCAGCAAACCTGTAAAATCTCAAATGCTCTTTAAGGGAGTGTGAGTTCTCGAGGTTTGGTGAGGGATAGGGGGCCAATATAAGGGCTAATACCAGCACCCATCACACATCATGTGCACACACCCGCCCGGCCCCCTCGATCGTCGGAACCCCAATGCCGCCGGTAAGGTTCTCCGACGATGGTGCCTCGATGAAGAAAAATGCGGCCCCAGCACTTGCCCGAGCCCAACATGTGCTATTGCAACCCTCGATCCAGTTTGATCTTAGACTGGGAATGAACTCCGTATGCTTAGACTGGGAATGAACTCCGTATGCCTAAGTTAACCCACGATACGAGCGTGCGGGCGCTCAGCCGACCAGAGGGGCGGGATGCGCAAGCCGGGGATCGATCGGGTCCCACTCTCCGTGCTGCCGATCTTGCTGCCCAACCCTCGGTTCGGTTCGATCTTAGACTGGGAATGAACTCCGTATCCCTAAGCCAACCGACGAAACGAACGGGTGGACGGGTGGGCAGGCACTATGCCGGCCAGAGAGACGAGATGCGCAAGCCGTGGATCGATAGGGTGGTAGGTGGGTTTTAGTTACATCTTCATATTTCTGCATGCCAATGCCATTTTTATGGGTTGTAAATTCATACAATGGTCCCTTAAGCCTTCACGTGAAGTTTCATGGCAAGACGACTCGTTTTCTATTTTTTATGATTTTTAAAACTTTTTGCAGTTTGGGATTTTTTAAAATTTTTCAGAAGGAGTTTTGGCCCCAAACTTGGTAGACATGATCCTTGTATTTTTGTTGGCACGCACAAAAAAATTCAGCTAAAAGCTCCAAGTGTACAAGGTTTTGTGATCATTTAAAAAAAGTGTCCCCATTTCAGACACTTTAATGGCTACTGGCAAGTAAACCTGTAAAATCTCAAATGCTCTTTAAGGGGGTGTGAGTTCTCGAGGTTTGATGAGGGATAGGGGGCCAATATAAGGGCCAAGTACCAGCACCATCGCACATCATGTGCGCACACCCCCCGACCCCCGATCGTCGGAACCCCAATGCCGCCGGTCAGGTTCTCCGACGATGCTCCGACGATGGTGCCCCGACGAAGAAAAATGCTGTACCAGCACATGCCTGAGTGCAGCATGTGCTGCTACAACCCTCGATCTGATCTGATCTTAGACTGGAATGAACTTCGTATGCTTAGACTGGGAATGAACTCCGTATGCCTAAGTCAACCCACGAAACGAGCGTACGGGCGCTCAGCCACCTAGAGGGGGAATGAGCAAGCCGGGGATCGGCCGGGTCCCCCTCTGTGTGCTGTCGATCCTGCTGCCGCAACCCTTGGTCCGGTTTGATCTTAGGTTGGGAATGAACTCCGTATGCCTAGGCCAACCGACGAAATGAGCGGGCGGGTGAGCACTACACCGGCCAGAGAGACGGGATGCGTAAGCTGTGGATCGATAGGGTGGTAGGTGGGTTTAGGCACATCTTCATGTTTTTGGTTGCCAATGCCATTTTTATGACTTGTAAATTCATACAATGGCCCCTTAAGCGTTCACGTGAAGTTTCATGGCAAGACGACTCATTTTCTATTTTTTAAGATTTTTGAAACTTTTTATGGTTCAGGATTTTTTAAAATTTTTTCGGAAGGAGTTTTGCCCCAAACTTGGTAGACGTGATCCTTGTATTTTTGTTGGCATGCCAAAAACAATTCAGCTAAAAACTCGATGTGTACAAGATTTTGTGACCATTTGAAAAAAGTGTCCCCATTTCAGACAATTTAATGGCTACTGGCAGAAAACCTGTAAAATCTCAAATGCTCTTTAAGGGGGTGTGAGTTCTCAAGGTTTGATGAGGGATAGGGGGCCAATATATGGGCCAAGTACCAGCACCCATCGCACATCATGTGTGCACACCCCTCGGCCCCCCCGATCGCCGGAACCCCAATGCTGCCAGTCAGGTTCTCCGACGATGCTCCGACGATGGTGCCCCGGTAAAATACGGCACCAGCACATGCTCGAGCCCAGCATGTGCTGTCGTAACCCTCATTCCGGTTCGATCTTAGAGTGGGAATGAACTCCGTATGCCTAACCCAACCAACGAAACGAGCGGGCGGGCACTACGCCAGCCAGAGAGACGGGATGCACAAGCCGTGGATCGATACGGTGGTAGGTGGGTTTAGGCACATCTTCATCTTTCTGCATGCCAATGCCATTTTTATGGCTTGTAAATTCATGAAATGGTCCCTTACACCTTCACGTGAAGTTTCATGGCAAGACGACTTGTTTTCTATTTTTCACGATTTATGAATCACTTTTTACGGTTCGGGATTTTTTAAAATTTTTTCGGATGGATTTTTGGCCCCAAACTTGGTAGCCGTGATCCTTTTATTTTTTTTGGCATGCACAACAAAAAATTAGCTAAAAACTCGATTTTGTGACCATTTGAAAAAACTATCCCCATTTCAGACACTTTAACGGCTGCTGGCAACAAACCTGTAAAATCTCAAATTCTCTTTAAGGGGGTGTGAGTTCTCGAGGTTTGGTGAGGGATAGGCGGCCAATATAAGGGCCAAGTACCAGCACCCATCGCACATCATGTGTGCACACCCCCCCGGCCCCCCCGATCGCTGGAACCCCAATGCCGTCGGTTAGGTTCTCCGACGATGCTTCGGCGATGGTGCCCCAGCGAAGAAATATGCGGCACCAGCACATGCCCGAGCCCAGCATGTGCTGTCGCAACCCTCGGTCCGATCCAATCTTAAACTGGGAATGAACACCGTATGCTTAGACTGGGAATGAACTCCGTATGCCTAAGTCAACCCACGAAACGAGCGTGCGGGCTCTCAGCCAGTCAGAGGGCGGGATGCACAAGCCGGGGATCGGTCGGGTCCACCTCTGCGTGCCGCTAATCCTGCTGCCACAACCCTCAATGTTGTTCGATCTTAGACTGGGAATGAACTTCGTATGCCTAAGGCAACCGACGAAACGAGCAGGCGAGCACTACGTCGGCCAGAGAGATGGGATGCGCAAGCCGTGGATCGATAGGTCGTAGGTGGGTTTAGGCACATCTTCATATTTTTACGTGCCAATCGAATTTTTATGACTTGTAAATTCATACAATGGTCCCTTCAGCCTTCACGTGAAGTTTCATGGCAAGTCGACTCGTTTTCTATTTTTCACGATTTTCGAAACTTTTTACGGTTCGAGATTTTTTAAAATTTTTTCGGAAGGAGTTTTTCTTGAAAAAAACCTTGGTAGACGTGATCCTTGTATTTTTGTTGGCATGCACAAAAAAATTCAGCTAAAAACTCGAAGTGTACAAGATTTTGTGACCATTTGAAAAAAGTGTCCCCATTTCAGACACTTTAATTGCTACTGGCAGAAAACCTATAAAATCTCAAATGCTTTTTAAGGGGGTGTGAGTTCTTGAGGTTTGATGAGGGATAGGGGGCCAATATAAGGGCCAAGTACCAGCACCCATCGCACATCATGTGCGCACAGCCCCCCGGCCCCCCGATCGTCGGAACCCTAATGCCGCTGGTCAGGCTCTCCGTCGATGCTTCGGTGATGGTGCCCCGATGAAGAAAAATACGACACCAGCACATGCCCGAGCCCAGCATGTGCTGCCGTAGCCCTTGGTCCATCCGATCTTAGACTGGGAATGAACTTCATATGCTTAGACTGGGAATGAACTCCGTATGCGTAACTCAACCCACGAAACGAGCTTGTGGGCGCTCATCCGGCCAGAGGGGCGAGATGCGTAAGCCGGGGATCGATCGGGTCCCCCTCTGCGTGCTCCCGATCCTGCTGCCGCAGCCCTCGATTTGGTCTGATCTTAGACTGGGAATGAACTCCGTATGCCTAAGCCAACCGACGAAATGAGCGGGCGAGCAGGCGAGCGGGCGAGCGGGCGGGTGGGCTCCAAGCCGGCCAGAGAAACGGGATGTGCAAGCCGTGGATCGATAGCGTGGTAGGTGGGTTTGGGCACATCTTCATATTTCTGTGTGCTAGTGCCAATTTTATGGCTTGTAAATTCATACAATGGTCCCTTAAGCATTCACGTGAAGTTCCATGGCAAGACGACTCGTTTTTTATTTTTTACGATTTTGGATCCTTTTTGCCGTTTGGGATTTTTTAAAATTTTTTTGGAAGGATTTTTGGCCCCAAACATGGTAGACATGATCCTTGTATTTTTTTTGGCATGCACAAAAAAAGTCAGCTAAAAACTCGAAGTGTACAAGATTTTGTGACAATTTGAAAAAATTGTCCCCATTTCAGACACTTTAATGGCTACAGGCAGCAAACCTGTAAAATCTCAAATGCTCTTTAAAGGGGTATGAGTTCTCGAGGTTTGATGAGGGATAGGAGGCCAATATAAGGGCCAAGTACCAGCACCCATCGTACATCATGTGCGCACACCCCCCAGGCCCCTCCGATCGTCGGAACTCCAATGCCGTCGGTTAAGTTCTCCGGCGATGCTCCGACGATGGTGCCCCGACGAAGAAAAATACGGCACCATCACATGCCCAAGCCCAGCATGTGCTGCCGCAACCCTTGGTCCGATCTGATCTTAGACTGGGAATGAACTCCGTATGCTTAGCCTAGGAATGAACTCCGTATGCCTAAGTCAACCCACGAAACGATCATGCGGGCGCTCAACCGGCCAGAGGGGCAGTATGCGTAAGCCGGGGATCGATCGGGTCCCCCTCTGTGTCTTGCCGATCCTGCTGCCGCAACCCTCCATCCGATCTTATCTTAGATTGAGAACGAACTCCGTATGCCTAAGCCAACCGACGAAACAAGTGGACGGGCGGGGGGGCGGCCACTACGTCAGCCAGAGGGACGGGATGCACGAGCCGTGGATCGATAGGGTGGTAGGTGGGTTTAGGCACATCTTCATATTTCTAAGTGCCAATGCCATTTCTATTTCTTGTAAATTCATACAATGGTCCCTTAAGCCTTCACGTGAAGTTTCATGGCAAGACGACTCGTTTTCTATTTTTCACGATTTTTGAAACTTTTTATGGTTCGAGATTTTTTAAAATTTTTTCAGAAGGATTTTTGGCCCCAAACTTGGTAGATGTGATCCTTGTATTTTTGTTGGCTTGCACAAAAACATTCAGCTAAACACTCGAAGTGTACAAGATTTTGTGACCATTTGAAAAAAAGTGTCCCCATTTCAGACACTTTAATTGCTACTGGCAGCAAAACTGTAAAATCTCAAATGCTCTTTAAGGGGGTGTGAGTTCTCGAGGTTTGATGAGGGATAGGGGGCCAATATAAGGGCCAAGTACCAGCACCCATCGCACATCATGTGAGCAAACCCCCCAGCCCCCCGATCGCCGGAACTCCAATGCCGCCTGTCAGCCTCTCCGGCGATGCTCCGACGATGGTGCCCCGGTGAAGAAAAATATGGCACCAGCACATGCCCGAGCCCAGCATGTGCTGCCGCAACCCTTGATCCAGTTCGATCTTAGACTGGGAATGAACTCCGTATGCCTAAGCCAACCGACGAAATGAGTGGGCGAGCGGGCGGGCACTACGCTGGCCAGAGAGACGGGATGCGCAAGCCATGGATCGATAGGGTGGTAGGTGGGTTTAGGCACATCTTCATATTTCTGCATGCCAATGCCATTTTTATGGCTTGTAAATTCATACAATGGTCCCTTAAGCCTTCACGTGAAGTTTCATGGCAAGACAACTCGTTTTCTATTTTTCACGATTTTCAAAACTTTTTACGGTTCGGGATTTTTTAAAATTTTTTCAAAAGGAGTTTTGGACCCAAACTTGGTAGACGTGATCCTTTTATTTTTTTTGGCATGCATAAAAAAATTCAACCAAACTTTTGAAGTGTACAAGATTTTGTGACCATTTGAAAAAAGTGTCCCCATTTTAGACACTTTAATGGCTACTGGCAGCAAACCTGTAAAATCTCAAATGCTCTTTAAGGAGGTGTGAGTTCTCGAGGTTTGATGAGGGATAAGGGGCCAAAATAAGAGCCAAGTACCAGCACCCACCGCACATCATGTGCGCACACCCCCCCAGGCCCCCCGATCGTCGGAACCCCAATGCCGTCGGTCAGGTTCTCCGTCGATGCTCCGACGATGGTGCCCCGACGAAGAAAAATGTGGCACCAGCACATGCCCGAGCCCAGCATGTGATGCTGTAACCCTCGGTCCGATCCAATCTTAGACTGGGAATGAACTCCGTATGCCTAAGTCAACCCATGAAACAAGCGTGCGGGCACTCATCCGACCAGAGGGGTGGGATGCGTAAGTCGAGGATCGACCTGGTCCCCCTCTGCGTGCTGCCGATCCTACTACCGTAACCCTCGATCCGGTCCGACCTTAGACTGGGAATGAACTCTGAATGCCTAAGCCAACCAACGAAAATGAAGCTGGTGGGCGGCTGGGAGGGCTGGGCACTACGTCAGCCAGAGAGACGGATGCAGCAAGCCGTGGATCGATAGGCTGGTAGTGTGGGTTTTAGGCCACATCTTCATATTTCTATGTGCCAATGCC
>NW_019167926.1:19918451-19970531 GCF_002303985.1 Durio zibethinus | reverse complement strand
TATGAATTTACAAGCCATAAAAATGGCATTGGCATGCAGAAATATGAAGATGTTCCTAAACCCACCTACCACCCTATCGATCCACCCTATCGATCCACGGCTTGCGCATCTCGTCTCTCTGGCCAGCGTAGTGCCCGCCCGCACGCCCGCCGACTTGTTTCGTCGGTTGGCTTAGGCATACGAAGTTCATTCTCAATGTAAGATCAGACAGGACCGAGGGTTGCGGTAACAGGATTGACAGCACATAGAGGGGGACCCGGTCGATCCTCGGCTTGCGCATCTCGTCCCTCTGGCCGGCTGACACGCTCGTTCCATGGATTGACTTAGGCATACGGAGTTCATTCCTAGTCTAAGCATGCGGAGTTCATTCCCAGACTAAGATCAAATTAGACCGAGGGTTACGGCAACAGATACTGGGCTCAGGCATGTGCTCGTGCCGTATTTTTCTTTGCCGGGGCACCATCACCGGTGAACCTGATCGACAGCATTAGGGTTCCGATATCGGGGGGGCCAGGGGGGTGTGCCCACATGATGTGCGATGGGTGCTGGTACTTGGCCCTTATATTGGCCCCCTATCCCTCATCAAACCTCGAGAACTCACACACCCTTAAAGAGCATTTGAAATTTTACAGGTTTGCTGCCAATAGCCATTAAAGTGTCTGAAATGGGGACATTTTTTTCAAATGGTCACAAAATCTTGTACACTCTGAATTTTTAGCTGAATTTTTTTTTGCATGCCAACAAAAATACAAGGATCACGTCTACCAAGTTTGGGGCCAAAACGCCTTCCAAAAGAATTTAAAAAAATCCCAAACCGTAAAAAGTTTCAAAAATCGTGAAAAATAGAAAACGAGTCGTCCTGCCATGAAACTTCACGTGAAGGCTTAAGGGACCATTGTATGAATTTACAAGCCATACAAATGGCATTGGCATGCAGAAATATGAAGATGTGCCTAAACCCATCTACCACCCTATCGATCCACGGCTTGCGCATCTCGTTTCTCTGGCCGACGTAGTGCCCGCCCGCCCGTCCGATCATTTCATCGGTTGGCTTAGGCATACGGAGTTCATTCCCAGTCTAAGATTGGACCAGACCGATGGTTGCAACAGCAAGATCGGTAGCACAGAGAGGGGGACCCGACCGATCTCCGGCTATCGCATCCTGCCCCTCTGGCCGGCTGAGCCCCCGCACGCTCGTTTCGTGGGTTGACTTAGGCATACAGAGTTCATTCCCAGTCTATGATCAGACCGGACCGAGGGTTACGGCAGCACATGCAGGGCTCGGGCATGTGCTGGTGCCGCATTTTTCTTCGTCAGGGCACCATCGTCGGAGAACCTGATCGACGGCATTAGGGTTCTAATAATCGGTGGGTCGGGGGGTTGTGCGCACATGATGTGCGATGGGTGCTGGTACTTGGCCCTTATATTGGCCCCCTATCCCTCATCAAACCTCAAGAACTCATACCCCCTTAAAGAGCATTTGAGATTTTACAGGTTTGTTGCCAGTAGCCATTAAAGTGTCTGAAATGGGGACACTTTTTTCAAATGGTCAAAAAATCTCGTACACTTCGAGTTTTTAGCTGAATTGTTTTGTGGATGCCAACAAAAATACAAGGATCGCGTCTACCATGTTTGGGGCCAAAACTCCTTTCGAAAAAATTTTAAAAAATCTCGAACCGTAAAAAGTTTTGAAAATCGTGAAAAATAGAAAACGAGTCGTCTTGCCATGAAACTTCACTTGAAGGATTAAGGGACCATTGTACAAATTTACAAGCCATAAAAATGGCATTGGCACGTAGAAATATGAAGATGTGCCTAAACACACCTACCACCCTATCGATCTACGGCTTGCGCATCCCGTCTCTCTGGCCGACGTAGTGCCCGCCCGCCCGCTCGCACGCTCGTTTCGTCATTTGGCTTAGGCATACGAAGTTCATTCCCAGTCTAAGATCGAACTGAACTGAGGGTTGCGGCAGTAGGATCAGCAGCACGCAGAAGGAGACTCGGCTAATCCCCGACTTGTGCATCCCTCTGGCCGGCTGAGCGCCCGCACGCTCGTTTTATGGGTTGACTTAGGCATACGAAGTTCATTCCCATTCTAAGCATACAGAGTTCATTCCCAGTCTAAGATCAGACCAGACCGAGGGTTACGGCAGCACATGCTAGGCTCGGGCATGTGCTGGTGTCGTATTTTTCTTCGTCGGGGTACCATCGTCGGAGAACCTGTCAGGTGGCATTGGGGTTCCGGTGATCGGGGGGGCCGGGGGGTGTGCGCACATGATGTGCGATGGGTGCTGGTACTTGGCCCTTATATTGGCCCCCCATCCCTCAGCAAACCTCGAGAACTCACACCCCCTCAAAGAGCATTTGAGATTTTACAGGTTTGCTGCCAGTAGCCATTAAAGTGTCTGTAATGAGGACACTTTTTTCAAATAGTCAAAAAATCTTCTACACTTCGAGTTTTTAGCTGAATTTTTTATGCATGCCAAAAAAAATACAAGGATCACGTCTACCAAGTTTGGGGCCAAAACTCCTTCCGAGAAAATTTTAAAAAATCCCGAACCGTAAAAAGTTTTGAGAATCGTGAAAAATAGAAAACGAGTTGTCCTGCCATGAAACTTCATGTGAAGGCTTAAGGGACCATTGTATGAATTTACAAGCCACAAAAATGGCATTGGCACATAGAAATATAAAGATGTGCCTAAACCTACCAACCACCCTATCGATCCACGGCTTGCGCATCCCGTCTCTCTGGCCGATGTAGTGCCCGCCTGCCTGCCCGCTCGTTTCGTCCGTTGGCTTAGGCATACGGAGTTCATTCCCAGTCTAAGATCAGATCGGATCGAGGGTTACGGCAGCAAGATCGATAGTACACAGAGGGGGACCCGACCGATCCCTGGCTTGCGCATCTTGCCCCTTTGGCCGGCTGAGCGCCCGCACGCTCGTTTCGTGGGTTGACTTAGGCATACGAAGTTCATTCCCAGTCTAAGCATACGGAGTTCATTCCCAGTCTAAGATCGGATCGGACCGAGGGTTGCGGCAGCACATACTGGGCTCGAGCATGTGCTGGTGTCGCATTTTTCTTCGTCGGGGCACCATCGCTGGAGCATCACCGGAGAACCTAACTGTCGGCATTGGGGTTCCGGCGATCGAGGGGGCCATGGGGGTGTGCGCACATGATGTGCGATGGGTGCTGGTACTTGGCCCTTATATTGGCCCCCTATCCCTCATCAAACCTCGAGAACTCACACCCCCTTAAAGAGCATTTGAGATTTTACAGGTTTGCTGCGGGTAGCCATTAAAGTGTCTGAAATGGGGACACTTTTTTCAAATGGTCATAAAATCTTGTACACTTTGAGTTTTTAGCTGAATTGTTTTGTGCATGCTAACAAAAATACAAGGATCATGTCTACCAAGTTTGGGGCCAAAACTCCTTCCGAGAAAATTTTAAAAAATCTCGAACCGTAAAAGGTTTTGAGAATCGTGAAAAATAGAAAATGAGTCGTCCTGCCATGAAACTTCACGTGAAGGCTTAAGGGACCAATGTATGAATTTACAAGCCATAAAAATGGAATTGGCACACAAAAATGTGAAGATCTGCCTAAACCCACCTACCACCCTATCGATCGACGGCTTGCGCATCCCGTCTCTCTGGCTGGTGTAGTGCCCAACCGCCTGCCCGCCCGCCCGCCCGCTCGTTTCGTCGGTTGGCTTAGGCATACGGAGTTCATTCCCAGTCTAAGATCAGATCGGATCGAGGGTTGCAGCAGCAGGATCGACAGAACGTAGAGGCGGACCTAGTTGATCCTCGGCTTGCGCATCCCGCCCCTCTGGCCGGCTAAGCGCCCGTATGCTCATTTCATGGGTTGACTTAGGCATACAGAGTTCATTCCCTATCTAAGCTTACGGAGTTCATTCCAGTCAAAGATCGGACCGGACTAAAGGTTGCGACAGCACATGCTGGGCTCGGGCATGTGCTGGTGCCACATTTTTCTTCGTCGGGGCACCATCGTCGGAGCATCGTCGGAGAACCTGACCGGCGGCATTGGGGTTCCGGCGATCGGGGGGGTCGGGGGGTGTGCGCACATGATGTGCGATGGGTGCTGGTACTTGGCCCTTATATTGGCCCCCTATCCCTCATCAAACCTCAAGAACTCTCACCCCCTTAAAGAGCATTTGAGATTTTACAGGTTTGCTACCAGTAGCCATTAATGTGTCTGAAATGGGGACACTTTTTTCAAATGGTCACAAAATCTTGTACACTTTGAGTTTTTAGATGAATTTTTTTGTGCATGCCAACAAAAATACAAGGATCACGTCTACCAAGTTTGCGGCAAAAACTCTCTCCGAGAAAATTTTAAAAAATCCTGAACCGTAAAAAGTTTCCAAAATCGTTCAAAATAGAAAACAAGTCGTCTTGCCATGGAACTTCACGTGAAGGCTTAAGGGACCATTGTATGAATTTACAAGCCATAAAAATGGAATTGGCATGCAGAAATGTGAAGATGTGCCTAAACCCACCTACCACCCTATCGATCCACAGCTTGCGCATCCGACCTCTCTGGACGCCGTAGTGCCCGCCCGCCCTCTCATTTGGTCGGTTGCTTAGGCATACGGAGTTCATTCCCAGTTCTAAGATTGGACTGGACTGAGGCGTTGCGGCAGCAGGATCGGTTAAATGCATGGGGGGGAACCCAACCGATCCCCCGGCTGCGGGCATCCCGCCCTCTGGCCGGCTGAGCGCCCGCACACTCATTTTGTGGGTTGACTTAGGCATATGGAGTTCGTTCCCAGTCTAAGCATACGGAGTTCATTCCCAGTCTAAGATCGGACCAGACAAGGGTTGGGCAGCACATGTTGGGCTCGGGCATGTGCTGGTGCCTCATTTTTCTTCGTCGGGGCACCATCGCCGGAGCATCATAGGAGAACCTGATCGGCGGCATTGGGGTTTCGACGATCGGAGGGGGCCAGGGAGGGTGTGCGCACATGATGTGCAAAGGGTGCTGGTACTTGGCCCTTATATTGGCCCCCTTTCCATCATCAAACCTCAAGAACTCACACCCCCTTAAAGAGCATTTGAGATTTTACAGGTTTGCTGCCAGTAGCTATTAAAGTGTTTGAAATGGGGACACTTTTTTCAAATGGTCACAAAATCTTGTACACTTTGAGTTTTTAGCTGAATTTTTTTGTGCATGCCAAGAAAAATACAAGGATCACGTCTACCAAGTTTGGGGACAAAAATCCTTCCGAAAAAATTTTAAAAAATCCCAAACTGTAAAAAGTTTAAAAAATCGTGAAGAATAGAAAACGAGTCGTCTTGCCATGAAACTTCATGTGAAGGCTTAAGGGACCGTTGTATGAATTTACAAGCCATAAAAATGGCATCGGCATGTAGAAATATGTAGATGTGACTAAACCCACCTACCACCCTATCGATCCACGGCTTGCGCATCCCGTCTCTCTGGTCGACGTAGTGCCCGCCCGCTCGCTCGTTTCGTCGGTTGGCTTAGGCATACGGAGTTCATTCCTAGTCTAAGATTGGACCAGACCGAGGGTTGCGGTAGTAGGATCGGTAGCATGAAGAGGGGGACCCGACTGATCCCCGGCTTGTGCATCCCGCCCCTCTGGCCGGCTGAGCGCTCATACGCTCGTTCCATGGGTTGACTTAGGCATACGGAGTTCTTTCCAGTCTAAGCATACGAAGTTCATTCCTAGTCTAACATCGGACTAGAGCGAGGGTTACGTTAGCACATGCTGGGCTCGGGCATGTGCTGGTGCCACATTTTTCTTCGTTGGGGCACCATCGCCGGAGCATCACAGGAGAACTTGACCGGCGGCATTAGGGTTCCGACGATCGGGGGGGCCGGGGGGGTGTGCGCACATGATGTGCAAAGGGTGCTGGTACATGGCCCTTATATTGGCCCCCTGTCCCTCATCAAACCTCGAGAACTCACACGCCCTTAAAGAGCATTTGAGATTTTACAGGTTTGCTGCCGGTAGCCATTAAAGTGTTTGAGATAGGGACACGTTTTTCAAATGGTCCCAAAATCTTATACACTTTGAGTTTTTAGCTGAATTTTTTTATGCATGCCAAAAAAAATACAAGGATCATGTCTACCAAGTTTCGTTCCAAAACGCCTTCTGAAAAAATTTTAAAAAATCCCGAACCGCAAAATGTTTCAAAAATCATGAAAAATAGAAAACGAGTCTCCTTGCCATGAAACTTCACGTGAAGGCTTAAGGGACCATTGTATGAATTTACAAGCCATAAAAATGGCATTGGCACACAGAAATATGAAGATGTGCCTAAACCCAACTACCACCCGATCGATCTACAGCTTTCGCATCCCGTCTCTCTGGCCGACGTGGTGCCCGCTCGCCCGCCCGCTCGTTTCATCGGTTGGCTTAGGCATACGGAGTTCATTCCCAGTCTAAGATCTAACCGGTCTAAGGGTTGCGGCAGCAAGATCGGTAGCACGCAGAGGGGGACCCGACCGATCCCCGGCTTGGCATCCCGCCCCTCTGGCCGGCTGAGCGCCCGCACGCTCGTTTCGTGGGTTGACTTAGGCATACGGAGTTCATTCCCAGTCTAAGCATACAGAGTTCATTCCCAATCTAAATCGGATCGAACCGAGGGTTCCGGCAGCACATGTTGGGCTCGGGCATGTGCTCGTGCTGCATTTTTCTTCGTCGGGGCACCATCGTCAGAGAACCTGACCGGTGCCATTGGGTTTCGACGATCGGGGGGGCCGGGGGGTGTGCGCACATGATGTGCGATGGGTGCTGGTACTTGGCCCTTATATTGGCCCCCTATCCCTGATCAAACCTCGAGAACTCACACCCCCTTAAAGAGCATTTGAGATTTTACAGGTTTGCTGCCAGTAGCCATTAAAGTGTTTGAAATGGGGACACTTTTTTCAAATGGTGAAAAAATCTTGTACACTTTGAGTTTTTAGCTGAATTTTTTTGTGCATGCCAAAAAAAATACAGGGATCACATCTACCAAGATTGGGGCCAAAAATCCTTCCGAAAAAATTTAAAAAAATCTTGAACCACAAAAAGTTTCAAAAATCATTAAAAATAGAAAACGAGTTATCTTGCCATGAAACTTGACGTGAAGGCTTAATGGACCATTGTATGAATTTACAATCCATAAAAATGGCATTGGCATGCAGAAATATGAAGATGTGCCTAAACCCACCTACCACCCTATCGATCCACAGCTTGCGCATCTCGTCTCTCTGGCCGGCGTAGTGCCCGCCCGCCCGCCTACTTGTTTCGTCGGTTGGCTTAGGCATACGGAGTTCATTCCCAGTCTAAGATCGAACCAGACTGAGGGTTGCGGCAGTAGGATCGGCAGCACGCAGAGGGGGACCTGACCGATCCCCGACTTGCACATCCTGCCCTTCTGGCCGACTAAGCGCCCACACGCTCGTTTTGTGGGTTTACATAGGCATACGGAGTTCATTTCCAGTCTAAGCATACAGAGCTCATTCCCAGTCTAAGATCAGACCGGACCGAGGGTTGCGGTGGAGCATGCTGGGCTCGGGCATATGCTGGTGTCGTATTTTTCTTCGATGGGGCACCATCGCCAAAGCATCGTCGGAGAACCTGACCGACGACATTGGGGTTTCGATGATCGGGGGGGCCGGGGGGTGTACGCACATGATGTGCGATGGGTGCTGGTACTTGGCCCTTATATTGGCCCCCTATCCCTCATCAAACCTCTAGAACTCACACCCTTTTAAAGAGCATTTGAGATTTTACAGGTTTGCTGCCAGGAGGCATCAAAATGTCTGGAATGGGGACACTTTTTTCAAATGGTCACAAAATCTTGTACACTTCGAGTTTTTAGCTGAATTGTTTTGTGCATGCCAAAAAAAATACAAGGATCACATCTACCAAGTTTGGGGCCAAAACTCCTTCTGAAAAAATTTTAAAAAATCTCGAACTGCAAAAAGTTTCGAAAATCTTGAAAAATAGAAAAGGAGTCGTCTCGCCACGAAACTTCACGTGAAGGCTTAAGGGACCATTGTATGAATTTACAAGCCATAAAAAAGGCATTGGCATGCATAAATATGAAGATGTGCCTAAACCCACTTACCACTTTATCGATCCACGGCTTGCGCATCCCGTCTCACTGGCCGGTGTAGTGCCCACCCGCCCGCTCGCTCATTTCGTCGGTTGGCTTAGGCATACAGAGTTCATTCCTAGTCTAAGATTGGACCAGACTGAGGGTTCCTGCAGCAAGATCGGTAGCACGCAGAGGGGGACCCAGTCGATTACTGACTTCCGCATCCCGACCCGCTGGTCGGTTGAGCGCCCGCACACTCGTTTCGTGGGTTGACTTAGACATATGGAGTTCCTTCCTAGTATAAGCATACGGAGTTCATTCCCAGACTAAGATCAGATGGATCGAGGGTTACGGCAGTAGGATCGGTAGCACGCAAAAGAGGACCCGGTCGATCCCCGGCCTGCGCATCCCGCCCGTCTGGTCGGTTGAGCGCCCGCACGCTCGTTCCGTGGGTTGACTTAGGCATATAGAGTTTATTCCTAGTCTAAGCATACGGAGTTCATTCCCTGTCTAATATTGGACTGGACCGAGGGTTGCGGCAGCACATGCTGGGCTCGGGCATGTGCTAGTGCCGTCTTTTTCTTCGTCGGGGCACCATCGTCGAAGCATCGCTAGAGAACCTGGCCGACGGCATTGGGGTTCTAGTGATCGGGGGGGCCGGGGGGGTGTGCGCACATGATGTGCGATGGGTGCTGGTACTTGGCCCTTATATTGGCCCCCTATCCCTCATCAAACCTCAAGAACTCACACCCCCTTAAAGAGCATTTGAGATTTTACAGGTTTACTGTCAGTAGCCATTAAAGCGTCTGAAATGCAAACACTCTTTTCAAATGGTCACAAAATCTTGTACACTTCGAGTTTTAGCTGAATTTTTTTTTGCATGCCAACAAAAATACAGGGATCACGTCTACCAAGTTTGGGGCCAAAACTCCTTTCGAAAAAATTTTAAAAAATCTCGAACCGTAAAAACTTTCAAAAATCGTGAAAAATAGAAAACGAGTCGTCTTGCCATGAAACTTCACCTGAAGGCTTAAGGGACCATTGTATGAATTTACAAGCCATAAAAATGGCATTGGCATGTAGAAATATGATGATGTGCCTAAACCCACTTACAACCCTATCGATCCACGGCTTGCGCATCCCGTCTCTTATACCGGCGTAGTGCCCGCTCGTCCGCCCGCCAGCTCGTTTCGTCGGTTGGCTTAGGCATACGGAGTTCATTCCCAGTCTAAGATCAGCCCAGACCGAGGGTTACGGCAGCAGGATCGGCAGCACGCAGAGGGGGACCCGACCAATCCCCGGCTTACGCATCCCACCCCTCTGGCCGGCTGAGCGCCAGCACACTCGTTTCGTGGATTGACTTAAGCATACGGAGTTCATTCGTAGTCTAACCGTACGGAGTTCATTCCCAGTTTAAGGTCAGATCGGACCGAGGGTTGCGACAGCACATGCTGGGCTGAGCATGTGCTGGTGCCGCATTTTTCTTCGCCGGGGCACCATCGCCGGAGCATCGTCGGAGAACCTGATCGACGACATTGGGGTTCCGATGATAGGGGGGTCGGGGGGGTGTGCACACATGATGTGCGATGGGTGCTGGCACTTGGCCCTTATATTGGCCCCCTATCCCTCATCAAACCTTGAGAACTCACACCCCCTTAAAGAGCATTTGAGATTTTATAGGTTTGCTGTCAGTAGCTATTAAAGTGTCTGAAATGGGGAGACTTTTTTCAAATGGTCACAAAATGTTGTACACTTCGAGTTTTTAGCTGAATTTTTTTGATCATGCTAAAAAAAATACAAGGATCACGTCTTCCAAGTTTTGGGCCAAAAATCCTTCCGAAAAAATTTTAAAAAATCTCGAACCCCAAATAGTTTCAAAAATCGTAAAAATGAGAAAATGAGTCGTCTAGCCATGAAACTTTATGTGAAGGCTTAAGGGACCATTGTATGAATTTACAAGCCGTAAAAATGGCATTGGCATGCAAAAATATGAAGATGTGCCTAAACCCACCTACCACCCTATTGATCTACGGCTTGCGCATCCCGTCTCTCTAGCCGTCGTAGTGCCCGCCCGCCTGCCCGCTCGTTTCGTCGATTGGCTTAGGCATACGGAGTTCATTCCCAGTCCAAGATCAGACCGAACTGAAGGTTATGGCAGCAAGATCGGTAGCACGCAAAGGGGGACCCGGTCGATCCCTGGCTTGCGCATTTCATCCCTCTGGCTGACTGAGCACTCGCACGCTCGTTTCGTGGGTTGACCTAGGCATACGGAGTCCATTCCTAGTCTAAGCATACGGAGTTCATTCCCAGTCTAAGATCGGATCAGACCGAGGGTTGCGGTAGCACATGCTAGGCTCGGGCATGTGTTGGTGCCGCATTTTTCTTCGTCGGGGCACCATCGTCGGAGAACTTGACCGGCGGCAATGGGGTTCCGATGATCGGGGGGCCAGGGGGATGTGCACACATGATGTGCGATGGGTGCTGGTACTTGGCCCTTATATTGGCCCCCTATCCCTCACAAAACCTTAAGAACTCACACCCCCTTAAAGAGCATTTGAGATTTTACAGGTTTGCTGCTAGTAGCCATTAAAGTGTCTGAAACGGGGACACTTTCTTCAAATGTTCACAAAATCTTATACACTTTGAGTTGTTTTGTGCAAGCCAATAAAAATACAAGGCTCACGTCCACCAAGTTTGGGGCCAAAACTCCTTTCAAAAAAATTTTAAAAAATCCTGAACCGCAAAAAGTTTCGAAAATTGTAAAAAATAGAAAACGAGTCGTCTTGCCATGAAACTTCACGTGAAAGCTTAAGGGACCATCGTATGAATTTACAACCCATAAAAATGCCATTGGCATGTAGAAATATGAAGACGTACCAAAACCCACCGACCACCCTATCGATCCATGGCTTGCGCATCCCGACTCTCTGGTCGGCGTAGTGCCCGCTCGTTTCGTCAGTTGGCTTAGGCATACGGAGTTCATTCCTAGTCTAAGATCAGAACGGACTAAGGGTTGTAGCAGCAGGATCGATAGGACACAGACGAGGTCCTGGCCGATCCCCGACTTACGCATCCCGCCTCTCTGGCCGGTTGAGCGCCTGCACGCTCGTTTCGTGGGTTGACTTAGGCAAACGGAGTTCATTCCCAGTCTAAGATTGAACCAGACTGAGCGTTGTTGCAGCACATGCTGGGCTCGGGCATGTGCTGATGCCAAATTTTTCTTCACTAGGGTACCATCGCCGGAGCATCGTCGGAGAACCTGACCGACGGCATTGGGGTTCCGACGATCGGGGGGGCCGGGGGGTGTGCGCACATGATGTGCCACGGGTGCTGGTACTCGGCCCTTATATTGGCCCCCTATCCCTCATCAAACTTTGAGTACTCACACCCCCTTAAAGAGCATTTGAGATTTTATAGGTTTGCTGCAAGTAGCCATTAAAGTGTCCGAAATGCGGACACTTTTTTCAAATGGTCACAAAATCTTGTACACTTCATGTTTTTAGTTAAATTTTTTTTTGCATGCCAACAAAAATACGAGGTTCGCGTCTACCAAGTTTGGCGCCAAAATGCCTTCCAAAAAAATTTTAAAAAATCTCGAACTGCAAAAGGTTTCAAAAATCATGAAAAATAGAAAACGAGTCGTCTTGCCGTAAAACTTCACGTGAAGGCTTAAGGGACCATTGTATGAATTTACAACCAAAAAATTGGCATTGGCACGCAGAAATATGAAGATGTGCCTAAACCCACCTACCACCCTATCGATCCACGACTTGCGCATCCCGTCTCTCTGGCCTATGTAGTGCTTGCCCGCCCGTCCGGCCGCTCGTTTCGTCGGTTGGCTTAGGCATACAGAGTTCATTCCCAATCTAAGATCAGACCGGACCGAGGGTTGCGACAGCAGGATCGACAGCACGCAGATGGGGACCCGGTTGATCCCCGGCTTGCAATCCCGCCCCTTTGGCTGGCTGTCCACCCGCCCGCTCGTTTCGTCGGTTGGCTTAGGCATACGGAGTTCATTCCCAGTCTAAGATCGGATCAGACTGAGGGTTGTGGTAGCAGGATCGGCAGCACGCAGAAGGGGATCGGCCGATCCTCGGCTTACGCATCCCGCCTCTCTGGCCGATTGAGCGCTCGCACGCTCGTTTTGTTGGTTGACTTAGGCATACGGAGTTCGTTCCCAGACTAAGATCGGATCGGACTGAGGGTTGCGGCAGCACATGCTGGGCTCGGGCTTGTGCTGGTGCCACATTTTGCTTCGCCGGGGCAACATCACCGGAGCATCGCCAGAGAACCTGACCGGTGGCATTGGGGTTCCAGCGACCGAGGGGGCCGGAGGGGGTGTGCGCACTTGATGTGCGATGGGTGCTGGTACTGGGCCCTTATATTGGCCCCCTATCCCTCATCAAACCTCAAGAACTGACACCCCCCTAAAAAGCATTTCAGATTTTACAGGTTTGCTGCCAGTAGCCATTAAAGTGTTTGAAATGGGGACACTTTTTTCAAATGGACACATAATATTGTACACTTCGAGTTTTTAGCTGAATTTTTTTGTGCATGCCAAAAAAAACACAAGGATCAGGTCTACCAAGTTTGGGGCCAAAAATCCTTCCAAAAAAATTTTAAAAAATCCCGAACCGCAAAAAGTTTGAAAATCATGAAAAATAGAAAACGAGTCATCTTGCCATGAAACTTCACGTGAAGGCTTAAGGGACCATTGTATGAATTTACAAGCCATAAAAATACCATTGGCATTCAGAAATATGAAGATGTGCCTAAACCATCTACAACCCTATCGATCCATGGCTTGCGCATCCCGTCTCTCTGGTCGGCGTAGTGCCCGCCCGCTCGCTCGTTTCGTCGGTTGGCTTAGGCATACTGAGTTCATTCCCAGTCTAAGATCGGACCAGACCGAGGGTTGCAGTACCAGGATCAACAGCGCGCAGAGGGGGACCCGACCGACCCTTAGCTTGCACATCCCGCCTTTCTGGCTGACTGAGCGCCCGCACGTTTGTTTCGTGGGTTGACTTAGGCATACGGAGTTCATTTCCAGTCTAAGCATACAGAGTTCATTCCCAGTTAAGATCGGACTGGATCAAGGGTTGCGGCAGCAAATGCTAGGCTTGGGCCTGTGCTGGTGCCATATTTTTCTTCGTCGGGGCACCATTGCTGGAGCATTGCCGGAGAACCTGACCGACAGCATTGGGGTTCCGACGATCGGGGGGTCAGGAGGGGTGTGTGCACACATGATGTGCGATGGGTGCTGGTACTTGGCCCTTATATTGGCCCCCTATCCCTCATCAATCCTCGAGAACTCACACCCCCTTAAAGAGCATTTGAGATTTTACAGGTTTGCTGCCAGTAGCTATTAAAGTGTCTGAAATGGGGAGACTTTTTTCAAATGGTCACAAAATCTTGTACACTTCAATTTTTTAGCTGAATTTTTTTGTGCATGCCAACAAAAATACAAGGATCACGTCTAACAAGTTTGGGGCCAAAACGCCTTCCAAAAAAATTTTAAAAAATCCCGAACCGCAAAACGTTTCAAAAATCGTGAAAAATAGAAAACGAGTGTCTTGCCAAGAAACTTCACGTGAAGGCTTAAGGGATCGTTGTATGAATTTACAAGCCATAAAAATGGCATTGGGACGCTGAAATATGAAGATGTGCCTAAACCCACCTACCACCCTATCAATCTACGGCTTGCGCTTCCCGTCTCTCTGGCCCGCGTAGTGCCCGCCTGTCCGCCCGCCCGCTCGTTTCATCGGTTGGCTTAGGCATACGGAGTTCATTCCCAGTCTAAGATCAAATCAGATCGAGGGTTGCAGCAGCAGGATTGACAGCACGTAGAGGGGCACCCGATCGATCCCCGGCTTGTGCATCCCGCCCCTCTGGCCGGCTGAGCGCCCGCACGCTCGTTTCGTGGGTTGACTTAGGTATAAGGAGTTCATTCCTAGTCTAAGCATACGGAGTTCATTTCGAGTCTAAGATCGGACCAGACCGAGGGTTGTGGCAGCACATACTAGGCTGGGACATTTGCTGGTGCCGTATTTTTCTTCGCTGGGGCACCATCGCTAGAGCATCGTCGGAGAACCTGACCGGCGGCATTAGGGTTTCGACAATCGGGGGGGTCGGGGGGGTGTGCACACATGATGTGCGATGGCTACTGGTACTTGGCCCTTATATTGGCCCCCTATCCCTCAACAATCCTCGAGAACTCACACCCCTTTAAAGAGCATTAGAGATTTTACAGGTTTGCTGCCAGTAGCTATTAAAGTGTCTGAAATGAGGACACTTTTTTCAAATGGTCACAAAATCTTGTACACTTCAATTTTTTAGCTGAATTTTTTTGTGCATGCCAAAAAAAATACAAGGATCACGTCTAACAAGTTTGGGGCCAAAAGGCCTTCCAAAAAAATTTTAAAAAATCCCGAACGGTAAAACGTTTCAAAAATCGTGAAAAATAGAAAACGAGTGTCTTGCCAAGAAACTTCACGTGAAGGCTTAAGGGATCGTTGTATGAATTTACAAGCCATAAAAATGGCATTGGGACGCTGAAATATGAAGATGTGCCTAAACCCACCTACCACCCTATCAATCTACGGCTTGCGCTTCCCGTCTCTCTGGCCCGCGTAGTGCCCGCCTGTCCGCCCGCCCGCTCGTTTCATCGGTTGGCTTAGGCATACGGAGTTCATTCCCAGTCTAAGATCAAATCAGATCGAGGGTTGCAGCAGCAGGATTGACAGCACGTAGAGGGGCACCCGATCGATCCCCGGCTTGTGCATCCCGCCCCTCTGGCCGGCTGAGCGCCCGCACGCTCGTTTCGTGGGTTGACTTAGGTATAAGGAGTTCATTCCTAGTCTAAGCATACGGAGTTCATTTCGAGTCTAAGATCGGACCAGACCGAGGGTTGTGGCAGCACATACTAGGCTGGGACATTTGCTGGTGCCGTATTTTTCTTCGCTGGGGCACCATCGCTAGAGCATCGTCGGAGAACCTGACCGGCGGCATTAGGGTTTCGACAATCGGGGGGGTCGGGGGGGTGTGCACACATGATGTGCGATGGCTACTGGTACTTGGCCCTTATATTGGCCCCCTATCCCTCAACAATCCTCGAGAACTCACACCCCTTTAAAGAGCATTAGAGATTTTACAGGTTTGCTGCCAGTAGCTATTAAAGTGTCTGAAATGAGGACACTTTTTTCAAATGGTCACAAAATCTTGTACACTTCAATTTTTTAGCTGAATTTTTTTGTGCATGCCAAAAAAAATACAAGGATCACGTCTAACAAGTTTGGGGCCAAAAGGCCTTCCAAAAAAATTTTAAAAAATCCCGAACGGTAAAACGTTTCAAAAATCGTGAAAAATAGAAAACGAGTGTCTTGCCAAGAAACTTCACGTGAAGGCTTAAGGGATCGTTGTATGAATTTACAAGCCATAAAAATGGCATTGGGACGCTGAAATATGAAGATGTGCCTAAACCCACCTACCACCCTATCAATCTACGGCTTGCGCTTCCCATCTCTCTGGCCCGCGTAGTGCCCGCCTGTCCGCCCGTCCGCTCGTTTCATCGGTTGGCTTAGGCATACGGAGTTCATTCCCAGTCTAAGATCAAATCAGATCGAGGGTTGCAGCAGCAGGATTGACAGCACGTAGAGGGGCACCCGATCGATCCCCGGCTTGTGCATCCCGCCCCTCTGGCCGACTGAGCGCCCGCACGCTTGTTTCGTGGGTTGACTTAGGTATATGGAGTTCATTCCCAGTCTAAGCATACGGAGTTCATTTCGAGTCTAAGATTGGACCAGACCGAGGGTTGCGGCAGCACATACTGGGCTCGGACATTTGCTGGTGCCGTATTTTTCTTCGCTGGGGCACCATTGCTAGAGCATCGCCGGAGAACCTGACCGACGGCATTGGGGTTTCGGCGATCGGGGGGGTCGGGGGGTGTGCACACATGATGTACGATGGCTACTGGTACTTGGCCCTTATATTGGCCCCCTATCCCTCATCAAACCTCGAGAACTCACACCCCCGTAAAGAGCATTAGAGATTTTACGGGTTTGCTGGCATAGCCATTAAAGTGTCTGAAATGGGGCACCTTTTTCAAATGGTCCCAAAATCTTGTACACTTCCAATTTTTAGTTGAAGTTTTTTGTGCATGCTAAAAAAAATATAAGGATCATGTCTACCAAGTTTGGGGCCAAAAATCCTTCCCAAAAAATTATAAAAAATCTTGAATCACAAAAAAGTTTAAAAAATCATGAAAAATAGAAAATGAGTCGTCTTACCACGAAACTTCACGTGAAGGCTTAAGGGACCATTGTATGAATTTACAAGCCATAAAAATGGCATTGGCACACAGAAATATAAAGATGTGCCTAAGCCCACCTACCACTCTATCGATTCACGACTTACGCATCCCGTCTTTCTGGCCAGCATAGAGCCTGCACGCTCGCCCGCCCGCTCGTTTCGTCAGTTGGCTTAGGCATAAGGAGTTCATTCCCAGTCTAAGATCAGACTGAACCGAGGGTTGTGGCAGTAGGATCGACAGCATGCAGAGGGGGACCTGGCCGATCCCCAACTTGCGCATCCTGCCCATCTGGCTAGCTGAGCGCCTGTACGCTTGTTTCATGGGTTGACTTAGGCATACGGAGTTCATTCCCAGTCTAAGCATATGGAGTTCATTTCCAGTCTAAGATCAGACCAGATTGAGGCTTACGACAGCACATTCAGGGCTCGGGCATGTGCTGGTGCCGTATTTTTCTTTGACGGGGCACCATCGTCCGAGCATCACCGGAGAACCTGACCGGCGGCATTGGGTTTTCGACGATCGGGGGGGCCGGGGGGGTGTGCGCACATGATGTGCGATGGGTGCTGGTACTTGGCCCTTATATTGGCCCCTTATCCCTCATCAAACCTCCAGAACTCACAACCCCTTAAAGAGCATTTGAGATTTTACAGGTTTGCTGCCAGTAGCCATTAAAGTGTCTGAAATGGAGACACTTTTTTCAAATGGTCACAAAATCTTGTACACTTCGAGTTTCTAGCTGAATTTTTTTATGCATGCCAATAAGAATACAAGGATCATGTCTACCACGTTTGGGGCCAAAACTCCTTCCGAAAAAATTTGAAAAAATCCCAAATCATAAAAAGTTTTGAAAATCATGAAAAATAAAAATCGAGTTGTCTTGCCATGAAAGTTCACGTGAAGGCTTAAGGGACCATTGTATGAATTTACAAGCCATAAAAATGGCATTGGCACGCACATATATGAAGATGTGCCTAAACCCACCTACCACCCTATCGATCCCTGGCTTGCGCATCCCGTCTCTCTGGTCGGAGTAGTGCCCGTCCACCCGCCCACTCATTTCGTCGGTTGGCTTAGGCATACGAAGTTCATTCCCAGTCTAAGGTCGGATCAGACTGAGGGTTGCGGTAGCAGGATTGGCAGCACACAAAGGGGGGCCCGGTCGATCCTCGGATTGCGCATCCAGCCCCTCTGGTCGGTTGAATGCCCGCACGCTCATTTCGTGGTTTGACATAGGCATACGGAGTTCATTCCAAGTCTAAGCTTACGAAGTTCATTCCCAGTCTAATATCGGACCGGACTGAGGGTTGCAACAGCACATGCTGGGCTCGGGCAAGTGCTGGTGCCGCATTTTTCTTCGCCGGGGCACCATCGCCAGAGCATCACCGGAGAACCTGACCGGCGGCATTGGGGTTCCGGCGATCGGGGAGGCCGAGGGGGTATGCGCACATGATGTGCGATGGCTGCTGGTACTTGGCCCTTATATTGGCCCCATATCCCTCATCAAACCTCAAGAACTCACACCCCTTTAAAGAGCATTTGAGATTTTACAGGTTTGCTGCCAGTAGCCATTAAAGTGTCTAAAATGGGGACACTTTTTTCAAATGGTCGTAAAATCATGTACACTTCAAGTTTTTAGCTGAATTCTTTTATGCATGCCTACAAAAATACAAGATCACGTCTACCAAGTTTGGGGCCAAAACGCCTTCCCAAAAAATTTTAAAAAATCTCGAACCGCAAAAAATTTTGAAAATCATGAAAAATAGAAAACGAGTCATCTTGCCATGAAACTTCACGTGAAGGCTTAAGGGACCATTGTATGAATTTACAAGCCATAAAAATGGCATTGGCATGCACAAATATGAAGATGTGCCTAAACCCACCTACCACCCTATCGATCCACAGCTTCGCATCCTGTCTCTCTGGCCGGTGTAGTGCCCGCCCTTCCGCTTGCCCGCTCGTTTCGTCGGTTGGCTTAGGCATACGGAGTTCATTGCTAGTCTAAGATCAGACTGGACCAAGGGTTGTGGCAGCAGGATCGACAGCACGTAGAGAGGGACCAGGTCGATCCCCAGCTTGCGCATCCCACCCTTCTGGCCGGCTGAGCGCCCGCACACTCGTTTCGTGGGTTGACTTAGGCATACAGAGTTCATTCCCAGTCTAAGCATACGGAGTTCATTCCCAGTCTAAGATCGAACCGGATTGAGGGTTACGGCAGCACATGCTGGGTCGGGCATGTGGTGGTGCCGTATTTTTCTTCGTCGGGGCACCATCGCTGGAGCATCGCCGGAGAACCTGACCGACAGCATTGGGATTCTGATGATCGGGGGGTTGGGAGGGGTGTGTGCGCACATGATGTGCGATGGTTACTGGTACTTGGCACTTATATTGGCCCCCTATCCCTCATCAAACCTTGAGAACCCACACACCCTTAAAGAGCAGTCGAGATTTTACAGGTTTGCTACCAGTAGCTATTAAAGTGTCTGAAAATGGGGACACTTTTTTCAAATGGTCACAAAATCTTGTACACAAATTCCAGTTTCTAGCTAAATTGTTTTCTGCATGCCAACAAAAATACAAGGTTCATGTCTACCAAGTTTGGTTTCAAAACTCCTTCCGAAAAAATTTTAAAAAATCCCGAACCGTAAAAAGTTTCAAAAATCGTGAAAAATAGAAAATGAGTCGTCTTGCCATGAAACTTCACGTGAAGGCTTAAGGGACCATTGTATGAATTTACAAGCCATAAAAATGGCATTGGCACACAGAAATATGAATATGTGCCTAAACCCACCTACCATCCTATCGATCCACGGCTTGCGCATCCCGTCTCTTTAGCCGGTGTGGTGCCCGCCCGCTCGTTTCATCGGTTGGCTTAGGCATACGAAGTTCATTCCCAGTCTAAGATTGGACTGGATCGAGGGTTACGGCAGCAGGATTGGTAGCACGTAGAAGGGGACCCAATCGATCCCCGGCTTACGCATCCCGCCTCTCTGGCCGGCTGAGCACCCGCACGCTCGTTTCGTGGGTTGACTTGGGCATACAAAGTTCATTCCCAGTCTAGGCATACGGAGTTCATTCCTAGTGTAAGATCAGACCAGATCGAGGGTTACGACAGCACATGTTGGGCTCGAGCATGTGCTGGTGCCGCATTTTTCTTCGTTGGGGCACCATCGCCAGAGCATCGTCGGAGAACCTGACCGACGGCATTGGGGTTCCGGCGATCGGGGGGGCCGGGGGGTGTACGCACATGATGTGCGGTGGGTACTGGTACTTGGCCCTTATATTGGCCCCCTATCCCTCATCAAACCTTGAGAACTCACATACCTTAAAGAGCATTTGAGATTTTACAGGTTTGCTGCCAGTAGCCATTAAAGTGTCTAAAATGGGGACACTTTTTTCAAATGGTCACAAAATCTTGTACACTTTGAGTTTTTAGCTGAATTGTTTTGTGCATGCCAACAAAAATATAAGCATCACGTATACCAAGTTTGGGACCAAAAATCCTTGCGAAAAAATTTTAAAAAATTCTGAACTGCAAAAAGTTTCGAAAATCGTGAAAAATAGAAAACGAGTCATCTTGCCATAAAACTTCACGTGAAGGCTTAAGGGACCATTGTATGAGTTGACAAGCCATAAAAATGGCATTGGCACACAGAAATATGAAGATGTGCCTAAACCCAACTACCACCCTATCGATCCATGACTTGCGCATCCCGCCTCTTAGGCCGGAGTAGTGCTCGCCCGACCGCCCGCTCGTTTCATCGGTTGGCTTAGGCATACGGAGCTCATTCCCAGTCTAAGATTGAATCGGAATGAGGGTTGCAGTAGCAGGATCGGTAGCACACAGAGGGGGACCCGGCCGACCCTCGCTTGTGCATCCCACCCCTCTGGCCGGCTGAGCGCCCGTACGCTCGTTTCATGGGTTGACTTTGGCATACGGAGTTCATTCCCAGTCTAAGCATATGGAGTTCATTCCCAGTCTAAGATCAGACCAGACCGAGGGTTGCGACAGCACATGCTGGGCTCAGGCAGGTGCTGGTGCCGCATTTTTCTTCTCCAGGGCACCATCGTCGGAGCATCGTCGAAGAACCTAACCGACGGGATTGGGGTTCCGATGATCGGAGGGGCCGGGGGGGTGTGCGCACATGATGTGCGATGGGTGCTGGTACTTGGCCCTTATATTGGCCCCCTATCCTTCATCAAATCTCGAGAACTCACACCCCCTTAAAGAGCATTTGAGATTTTACAGGTTTGCTGCCAGTAGCCATTAAAGTGTCTGAAATGGGGGCACTTTTTTCAAATGGTCACAAAATCTTGTACACTTCGAGTTTTCAGCTGAATTTTTTTGTGGATGCCAAAAAAAAAACAAGGATCACATCTACCAAGTTTGGGGCCAAAACTCCTTCGAAAAAAATTTTAAAAAATCCTGAACCGTAAAAAGTTTTAAAAATCGTGAAAAATAGAAAACGAGTCGTCTTGCCATGAAACTTCACTTGAAGGCTTAAGGGACCATTGTATGAATTTACAAGCCATAAAAATGGCATTGGCATGTAGAAATATGAAGATGTGCCTAAACCCACCTACCACCCCATCGATCCACGGCTTGCGCATCCCGTGTCTCTGGCCGACGTAATGCCCGCCCGCTCGTTTCTTCGGTTGGCTTAGGCATACGGAGTTCATTCCCAGTCTAAGATTGGACCAGACCGAGAGTTGTGGCATTAGGATCGGCAACACGTAGAGAGGGACCCGACCGATCCCTAACTTATGCATCCCGCCCATCTGGCTGGCTGAGCGCCCGCGCACTCGTTTTGTGGGATGACTTAGGCATACGGAGTTCATTCCCAGTCTAAGCATACGGAGTTCATTCCCAGTGTAAGATCAGACTGGACTGAGGGTTGGGATAGGACATGCTGGGCTCGGGCATGTGCTGGTGCCGTATTTTTCTTCATTGGGGCACCATCGTCGGAGCATCATTGGAGAACTTGACCGGCGACATTGGGGTTCCGACGATCTGGGGGGTCGGGGGGGTTGTGCGCACATGATGTGCGATGGTGCTGGTACTTGGCCCTTATATTGGCCCCCTATCCCTCATCAAACCTCGAGAACTCACACCCCTTTAAAGAGCATTTGAGATTTTATAGGTTTGCTGCCAGTAGCCATTAAAGTGTCAGAAATGGGGACACTTTTTTCAAATGGTCACAAAATCTTGTACACTTCGAGTTTTTAGCTCAATTTTTTTGTGCATGCTAACAAAAATACAAGGATCAGGTCTACCCATTTTGGGGCAAAACTCCTTCCGAAAAAATTTTAAAAAATCTCGAACCGTAAAAAGTTTCAAAAATCGTGAAAAATAAAAAACGAGTCGTCTTGCCATGAAACTTCATGTGAAGGCTTAAGGGACCATTGTATGAATTTACAAGCCATAAAAATGGCATTGGCATGAAGAAATATGAAGATGTGCCTAAACCCACCTACCACCCTATCGATACACGGCTTGCGCATCTCGTCTCTCTAGCTGGCGTAGTGCCCGACCGCCCGCCCGCCCGCCCGCCTGCTCATTTCGTTGGTTGGCTTAGGCATACGGAGTTCATTCCGAGTCTAAGATCAGACCAGACCAAGGGTTGTGGCAGCAGGATCGGCAGCACGCAGAGGCGGACCCGGCCGATCCCCTGCTTGCGCATCCCACCCCCTGGCAGGCTGAGCGCCCGAACGCTCGTTTCGTGGGTTGAGTTAGGCATACGGAGTTCATTCCCAGTCTAAGCATATGGAGTTCATTCCTAGTCTAAGATTAGACCGAACCGAGGGTTGTGGCAACACATGTCGGGCTCGGGCTTGTGCTAGTGCCGTATTTTTCTTCGTCGGGGCACCATCATCGGAGCGTCGTCGGAGAACCTGACCAGTGGCATTGGAGTTCCAACGATCGGGGGGGCCGGGGGGGTGTGCGCACATGATGTATGATGGGTGCTGGTACTTGGCCCTTATATTGGCCCCCTATCCCTCATCAAACCTTAAGAACTCACACCCCCTTAAAGAGCATTTGAGATTTTATAGGTTTGCTGCCAGTAGACATTAAAGTGTTTGAAATGGGGACACTTTTTTCAAATGGTCACAAAATCTTGTACACTTCGAGTTTTTAGCTGAATTTTTTTGTGCATGCCAAAAAAAATACAAGGATCACGTCTACCAAGTTTGGGGCCAAAAATCCTTCCGAAAAAATTTTAAAAAATCTTGAACCGTAAAAAGTTTCAAAAATCATGAAAAATAGAAAACGAGTCATCTTGCCATGAAACTTCACGTGAAGGCTTAAGGGACCATTGTATGAATTTACAAGCCATGAAAATGGCATTCGCAAGTAGAAATATGAAGATGTGCCTAAACCCACCTACCACCCTATCGATCCACGGCTTGCGCATCTCGTCTCTCTGGCCGACGTAGTGCCCGCCCGCCCGTCCGCCCGCTTGTTTTGTTGGTTGGCTTAGGAATACAGAGTTCATTCCCAGTCTAAGATTGGACCGGGCCAAGGCTTGCGGCAGTAAGATCGGCAGCACATAGAGGGGGACTCGGCCGATTCCCGGCTTGCGCATCCTGCCCTTCTGGCTGGCTGAGCGCCCATACGCTCGTTTCGTGGGTTAACTTAGGCATATGGAGTTCATTCCCAGTCTAAGCATACAGAGTTCATTCCCAGTCTAAGATCGGATTAGACCGAGGGTTGCGACAGCACATGCTAGGCTCGAGCATGTGCTGGTGGCGCATTTTTCTTCCCTGGGGCACCATCATCGGAGCATCATCGAAGAACCTGACTGGCGGCATTGGGATTCCGATGATCGGGGGGGCCGGGGGTGTGCGCACATGATGTGCGATGGGTGCTGGTACTTGGCCTTATATTGGCCCGTTATCCCTCATCAAACCTCGAGAACTAACACCCCCTTAAAGAGCATTTGAGATTTTACAGATTTGCTACTAGTAGCCTTTAAAGTGTCTGAAATGGGGACACTTTTTTCAAATGGTTACAAAATCTTGTACACTTCGAGTTTTTAGCTGAATTTTTTTGTGCATGCCAAAAAAAATACAAGGATCACATCTACAAAGTTTGGGGCCAAAACTCCTTTCAAAAAAATTTTAAAAAATCTCGAACTGTAAAAAGTTTTGAAAATCATGAAAAATGGAAAACGAGTCGTCTTGCCATGAAACTTCAGGTGAAGACTTAGGGGACAATTGTATGAATTTACAAGCCATAAAAATTGCATTGGCATGCAAAAATATGAAGATGTGCCTAAACCCACCTACCACACTATCGATCCACGGCTTGCGCATCCCGTCTCTCTGGCCGACGTAGTGCCCGCCAGCTCGTTTCGTCGGTTGGCTTAGGCATACGGAGTTCATTCCCAATCTAAGATCAGACCGGACCGAGGGTTACGGTAGCAGGATTGGCAGCACAGAGAGGGGGACCCGATCGATCCTCGACTTACGTATCCTGCCCCTCTGGCCGGCTGAGCGCCCGCACTTGTTTCGTTGGTTGACTTAGTCATATGGAGTTCATTCCCACTCTAAGATCGGACTGGACCGAGGGTTGCGGCAGCACATGCTAGGCTCAGGCAAGAGCTGGTACTGTATTTTTCTTTATCGGTACACCATCATCGGAGAACCTAACCGATGACATTGGGGTTCCGACGATCGGGGGGGCTGGTGGGGGTGTACGCACATGATGTGCGATGGGTGCTGGTACTTGGCCCTTATATTGGCCTCCTATCCCTCATCAAACCTCGAGAACTCGCACCCCCTTAAAGAGCATTTGAGATTTTACAGGTTTGCTGCCAGGAGCCATTAAAGTGTCTGAAATGGGGACACTTTTTTCAAATGGTCACAAAATCTTGTACACTTCGAGTTTTTAGCTGAATTTTTTTGTGCATGCCAACAAAAATACAAGTATCACGTCTACCAAGTTTGGGGCCAAAATGCCTTCCGAAAAAATTTTAAAAAGTCCTGAACCGTAAAAAGTTTCAAAAATCATGAAAAATAGAAAACGAGTTGTCTTGCCATGAAACTTCATGTGAAGGCTTAAGGGAGCATTGTATGAATTTACAAGCCATGAAAATGGCATTCTTACACAGAAATATGAAGATATGCCTAAACCCACCTACCACCCTATCGATCCACGGCTTACGCATCTCGTCTCTCTGGTCGGCGTAGTGCCCGCTCGCTCGTTTCGTCGGTTGGCTTAGGCATACAGAGTTCATTCCCAGTCTAAGATCGGACCAGACTGAGGGTTGCAGCAGCAGGATCGGTAGCACATAGAGGGGGACTCGGCCGATCCCCGACTTGCGCATCACGCCCCTCTGGCTGGCTGAGCGCCGGCACGCTCGTTTCGTGGGTTGACTTAGGCATACGGAGTTCACTCCCAGTCTAAGATCGGACCGGACCGAGGGTTGCGACAGCACATGCTGGGCTCGAGCATGTGCTGGTGGCGCATTTTTCTTCCCTGGGGCACCATCGTCGGAGCATCGTCGGAGAACCTGACCTACGGCATTGGGGTTCCGGCGATCGGGGGGCTGGGGGGCGTGCGCACATGATGTGTGATGGGTGCTGGTACTTGGCCCTTATATTGGCCCACTATGGCTCATCAAATGTCGAGAACTCACTCCCCCTTAAAAAATCATTTCATATTTTACAGGTTTGCTGCCAGTAGCCATTAAATTGTCTGATATAGGGACACTTTTTTCAAATGATGACAAAATATTGTACACTTCGAGTTTTTGGCTGAATTTTTTTATGCACGCCAACAAAAATACAAGGATCACGTCTACCAAGTTTGGGGCAAAACTCCTTTCAAAAAAATTTCAAAAAATCCTGAATCGCAAAAAGTTTGGAAAATCGTGAAAAATGGAAAACAAGTTGTCTTGCCATGAAACTTCAGGTGAAGGCTTAAGGGACCATTGTATGAATTTACAAGCCATAAAAATTGCATTGGCACGCAGAAATATGAAGATGTGCCTAAACCCACCTACCACACTATCGATCCACGGCTTGGGCATCCCATCTCTCTGGCCGGCGTAGTGCCCACCGGCTCGTTTCATCAGTTGGCTTAGGCATACGGAGTTCATTCCCAGTCTAAGATTGGACCAGACTGAGGGTTGCGGTAGCAGGATCGAAAGCACGCAGATGGGGACCCGACCAATCCCCGGCTTGTGCATCCTACCCCTCTGGCCGACTGAGCGCCCGCACGCTCGTTTCGTGGCTTGACTTAGTTATACGGAGTTCATTTCCAGTCTAAGATCAGATCGAACCAAGGGTTGGGCAGCACATGCTGGGCTTAGGCAAGAGCTGGTACCGTAGTTTTCTTTACCGGGACACCATCATCGGAGAACCTAACCGACGGCATTAGGGTTCCGACGATCGGGGGGCCGGGGGGGTGTGCGCACATGATGTGCGATGGGTGCTGGTACTTGGCCCTTATATTGGCACCCTATCCCTCATCAAACCTTGAGGACTCACACCTCCTTAAAGAGCATCTGAGATTTTACAGGTTTGCTGCTAGTAGCCATTAAAGTGTCTGAAATGGAGACACTTTTTTCAAATAGTCACAAAATCTTGTACACTTCGAGTTTTTAGGTGAATTTTTTTGGCATGCCCAAAAAAATACAAGGAACACGTCTACCAAGTTTGGGGCCAAAACACCTTCCAAAAAAATTTTAAAAAATCTTGAACCGTAAAAAGTTTTAAAAATCATGAAAAATAGAAAATGAGTCGTCTTGCCATAAAACTTCACGTGAAGGCTTAAAGGACAATTGCATGAATTTACAAGCCATAAAAATGGCATTGGCACGTAGAAATATGAAGATGTGCCTAAACCCACCTACCACCCTATCAATCCACGGCTTGCGCATCCCGTCTCTCTGGCCAACGTAGTGCCCGCCCGCCCGTCCGCTCGTTTAATCGGTTGGCTTAGGCATACGGAGTTCATTCTCAGTCTAAGGTCAGACCAGACCGAGGGTTGCGGCAGCAGGATTGGCAGCACGTAGAGGGGGACCCGACTGATCCTTGGCTTGCGCAACCCGCCCCTCTGGCCGACTGAGCGCCCGCACGCTTGTTTCGTGGGTTGGCTTAGGCATACGGAGTTCATTCCCAGTCTAAGCATACGGAGTTCCTTCCCAGTCTAAGATCGGACTGGACCGAGGGTTGCGGCAGCACATGCTATGCTCGGGCATGTGCTGGTGCCGCATTTTTCTTCGTCGGGCCACCATCGCCGCAGCATCGTCGGAGAACCTGACCGACGGCATTAGGGTTCCGGCAATCGAGGGGGCCTGGGGGGTGTGCGCACATGATGTACGATGGGTGCTGGTACTTGGCCCTTATATTGGCCCCCTATCCCTCATCAAACCTCGAGAACTCACACCCCCTTAAAGAGCATTTGAGAATTTTACAAGTTTGCAGCCAGTAGCCATTAAAGTGTCTGAATTGGGAACAATTTTTTCAAATGGTCACAAAATCTTCTACACTTCGAGTTTTTAGCTGAATTTTTTATGCATGCCAAAAAAAATACAAGGATCACGTCTACCAAGTTTGGGGCTAAACTCCTTTCAAAAAAATTAAAAAAAATCCCGAACCGAAAAAGTTTCAAAAATCGTGAAAAAGAGAAAACGAGTCGTCTTGCCATGAAACTTCACGTGAAGGCTTAAGGGACCATTGTATGAATTTACAAGCCATAAAAATGGCATTGGCATGCAGAAATATGAATATGTGCCTAAACCCACCTACCACCCTATCAATCCACGGCTTGCGCATCCTGTCTCTCTGGCATGCGTAGTGCCTGCCTGCCTGCCCGCCCACTCATTTCGTCGGTTGGCTTTGGCATACGAAGTTCATCCTCAATCTAAGATCGGACCGGACCGAGGGTTGCAATAGCAGGATCAACAGCACACAAAGGGGGACCCGACCGATCCTCGACTTGGGCATCCCGCCCCTCTGGTCGGCTGAGCGCCCACACGCTTGTTTCGTGGGCTGACTTAGGCATACGGAGTTCATTCTCAGTCTAAGATCGAACATGACCGAGGGTTGCGGTAGCACATGCTGGGCTCGAGCATGTGCTGTTGCCGTATTTTTCTTCACCGGGGCACCATCGTCGGAGCATCGTCGGAGAACCTGACCGCCGGCATTGGGGTTCCAATGATCGGGGGGGCTGGGGGGTGTGCGCACGTGATGTGCGATGGGTGCTAGTACTTGGCCCTTATATTGGCCCCCTATCCCTCATCAAACCTGGAGAACTCACACCCCCTTAAAAAGCATTTGAGATTTTACAGGTTTGCTGCCAGTAGCCATTAAAGTGTCTAAAATGGGGACACTTTTTTCAAATGGTCACAAAATCTTGTACACTTCGAGTTTTTAGGTGAATTTTTTTGGCATGCCCAAAAAAATACAAGGAACACATCTACCAAGTTTGGGGCCAAAACACCTTCCAAAAAAATTTTAAAAAATCTTGAACCGTAAAAAGTTTTGAAAATCATGAAAAATAGAAAATGAGTCGTCTTGCCAAAAAACGTCACGTGAAGGCTTAAAGGACAATTGCATGAATTTACAAGCCATAAAAATGGCATTGACACATAGAAATATGAAGATGTGCCTAAACCCACCTACCACCCTATCAATCCACGGCTTGTGCATCCCGTCTCTCTAGCCAACGTAGTGCCCGCCCGCCCGCCCGCTCGTTTCATTGGTTGGCTTAGGCATACGGAGTTCATTCTCAGTCTAAGGTCAGACCAGACCGAGGGTTGCGGCAGCAGGATTGGCAGCACATAGAGGGGGACCCGGCTGATCCCTGGCTTGCGCAACCCACCCCTCTGGCCGACTGAGCGCCCGCACGCTTGTTTCATGGGTTGACTTAGGCATACGGAGTTCATTCCCAGTCTAAGCATACGGAGTTCCTTCCCAATCTAAGATCGGACTGGACCGAGGGTTGCGGCAGCACATGCTATGCTCGGGGATGTGCTGGTGCAGCATTTTTCTTCGTCGGGCCACCATCGCCGCAGCATCATCGGAGAACCTGACCGGCGGCATTAGGGTTCCGGCAATCGGGGGGCCTGGGGGGTGTGCGCACATGATGTACGATGGGTGCTGGTACTTGGCCCTTATATTGGCCCCCTATCCCTCATCAAACCTCGAGAACTCACACCCCCTTAAAGAGCATTTGAGATTTTACAAGTTTGCAGCCAGTAGCCATTAAAGTGTCTGAATTGGGAACACTTTTTTCGAATAGTCACAAAATCTTCTACACTTCGAGTTTTTAGCTGAATTTTTTTATGCATGCCAAAAAAAATACAAGGATCACGTCTACCAAGTTTGGGGCAAAACTCCTTTCAAAAAAATTAAAAAAAATCCCGAACCAAAAAAGTTTCGAAAATCATGAAAAAGAGAAAACGAGTCGTCTTGCCATGAAACTTCACGTGAAGGCTTAAGGGACCATTGTATGAATTTACAAGCCATAAAAATGGCATTGGCATGCAGAAATATGAAGATGTTCCTAAACATCGATCCACGGCTTAACCATCCCGTCTCTCTGGTCGGCGTAGTGCCTGCCCGCCCATCCGCCAGCTCGTTTCATCGGTTGGCTTAGGCATACGGAGTTCATTCGTAGTCTAAGATTGAACTGGACTGAGGGTTGCGGTAGCAGGATTGGCAGCATGCAGAAGGGGACCTGGTCGATCCCCGGCTTGCGCATCCCGCCCCTCTGGCCGACTGAGTGCCCGCACGCTCGTTTCGTGGGTTGACTTAGGCATACGGAGTTCATTCCCAGTCTAAGATCGGATCAGACCGAGGGTTGTAGCAGCACATGCTGGGCTCGGGCATGTGCTGGTGTCGTATTTTTCTTCCTCAGGGCACCATCACCGGAGCATCGCCGGAGAACCTGACCGGCGGCATTGGGGTTCCGACGATCGGGGGGCTGGGGGGCGTGCGCACATGATGTGTGATGGGTGCTGGTACTTGGCCCTTATATTGGCCCACTATGCCTCATCAAATGTCGAGAACTCACTCCCCCTTAAAAAATCATTTCATAGTTTACAGGTTTGCTGCCAGTAGCCATTAAATTGTCTGATATGGGGACACTTTTTTCAAATGATGACAAAATCTTGTACACTTCGAGTTTTTGGCTGAATTTTTTTGTGCACGCCAACAAAAATACAAGGATCACGTCTACCAAGTTTGGGGCAAAACTCCTTTCAAAAAAATTTCAAAAAATCCCGAATCGAAAAATGTTTCGAAATTCGTGAAATATAGAAAATGAGTCGTATTGCCATGAAACTTCAGGTGAAGGCTTAAGGGACCATTGTATGAATTTACAAGCCATAAAAATGGCATTGGCATGCAGAAATATGAAGATGTCCCTAAACCCACCTACCACCCTATCAATCCATGGCTTGCGCATCTCGTCTCTCTGGCATGCGTAGTGCCTGCTTGCCTACCCGCCCACTCATTTCGTCGGTTGGCTTAGGCATACGAAATTCATCCCCAATCTAAGATTGGACCGGACCGAGGGTTGCAATAGCAAGATCAACAACACAGAAAGGGGGACCCGGCCGATCCCCGACTTGGGCATCCCGCCCTCTGGCCGGCTGAGCGCCCGCACGCTCGTTTCGTGGGCTGACTTAGGCATACGAAGTTTATTCTCAGTCTAAGATCGAACATGACCGAGGGTTGCGGTAGCACATGCTGGGCTCGAGCATGTGCTGGTGCCCTATTTTTCTTCGTCGGGGCACCATCACCGGAGCATCGTCGGAGAACCTGACCACCGGCATTGGGGTTCCAATGATCGAGGGGGCTGGGGGGGTGTGCGCACGTGATGTGCGATGTGTGCTAGTACTTGGCCCTTATATCGGCCCCCTATCCCTCATCAAACCTGGAGAACTCACACCCCCTTAAAAAGCATTTGAGATTTTACAGGTTTGCTACCAGTAGCCATTAAAGTGTCTAAAATGGGGACACTTTTCTCAAACAGTCACAAAATCTTGTACACTTTGGGTTTTTAGCTGAATTTTTTTATGCATGCCAACAAAAATACAAGGATCAGGTCTACCAAATTTGGGGCAAAACACCTTCCGAAAAAATTTTAAAAAATCCTGAACGCTAAAAAGATTCAAAAATCGTGAAAAATAGAAAACGAGTCGTATTGCGATGAAACTTCACGTGAAGGCTTAAGGGACCGTTGTATGAATTTACAAGCCATAAAAATGACACTGGCACACAGAAATATGAAGATGTGCCTAAACCCACCTACCACCCTATCGATCCACGGCTTGCGCATCCCATCTCTCTGGCCGGTGTAGTGCCCGCCCGCCCACTCGCCCACTCGTTTCGTCAATTGGCTTAGGCATACGGAGTTCATTCCCAGTCTAAGATCAGACCGGACTGAGGGTTGTAGTAGCAGGATCGACAGCACGTAGTGGGGGACCCGGCCAATCCCCGACTTGCACATCCCGCCCCTCTGGCCGACTGAGCGCCCATACGCTCGTTTCGTGTGTTGACTTAGGCATACGGAGTTCATTCCCAGTCTAAGCATACGGAGTTCATTCCCAGTCTAAGATCGGACTGGACCCAGGGTTACGACAGCACATGCTGGGCTCAGGCATGTGGTGCAGCCGCATTTTTCTTCGTTGGGGCACCATCGTCGGAGCATCGCAGAGAACCTAACGCGCATTGGGTTTCGCGAATTCCGGGGGAGGCGGGGTATTGTGCGCACATTGATGTATTTGATGTGTCTACTTGGCCCTTATATATGGCCCCTTATCCTCATCAAACCTCGGGAACTTCACACCCCCTTAAAAGAGCATTTGAGATTTTATGGTTTGCTGCCAGTTAGCATTAAATGTCTGAAATGGGACACTTTTTTTGAAATGGTCACAAAATCTTGACACTTCGAGTTTTAGCTGAATTTTTTTGTGCATGCCAACAAAAATACAAGGATCACGTTCTCTACCAAGTTTGGGGCCAAAGCTCCTTCCGGAAAAAATTTTAAAAAATCACCGAAACCGTAAAAAGTTTTTGAAAATCGTGAAAAATAAAAATGAGTATTCTTGCCCATGTAAACTCACGTTGATAGGGCTTGACGGACCATTTGCATTGAATGTACAAGCCATAAAAATGGCATTGGCATGCAGAAATATAAAGATGTACCTAAACCCACTTACCAGCCTATCGATTCACGGTTGCACATCCCGTCTCTCTGGCCGACGTAGTGCCCGCTCGCCCGCCCGCCTGGTCGTTTTGTCGGTTGGCTTAGGCATACGGAGTTAATTCCCAGTCTAAGATTGAACCAGACTGAAGGTTACAACAGCAAGATCGTTTGCACGTAGAGGGGGATCTGATCGATCCTCGGCTTGCGCATCCCGCCCCTCTGGCCAACTGAGCGCCCGCACGCTCATTTCGTGGGTTGACTTAGGCATACGAAATTCATTCCCAGTATAAGCATACGGAGTTCATTCCTAGTCTAAGATCGGACTGGACCGAGGGTTACGACAGCACATGCTGGGCTCGGGCATGTGCTGGTGACGCATTTTTCTTCGTCGGGGCAACATCGTCGGAGCATCATCGGAGAACCTAACTGGCGGCATTGGGGTTTCGACGATCGGGGGGGTCGGCGGGGCGTGCGCACATGATGTGCGATGGGTGCTGGAACTTGGCCCTTATATTGGCCTCATATCCCTCATCAAACCTTAAGAACCTTAAAAAATCCCGAACCGCAAAAAGTTTCAAAAATCATGAAAAATAGAAAATGAGTCATCTTGCCATAAAACTTCACGTGAAGGCTTAAGGGACCATTGTATGAATTTACAAGCCATAAAAATGGCATTGGCACGTAGAAATATGAAGATGTGCCTAAACCCACCTGCCACCCTATCGATTCATGGCTTGCGCATCCCGTCTCTCTGGCCGGCGTAGTGCCCGCCCGCCTGCCCGCTCGCTCGTTTCGTCAGTTGGCTTAGGCATACGGAGTTCATTCCCAGTCTAAGATCCGACCAGACGGAGGGTTACGACAGCAGGATCGACAGCAAGCAGAGGGGGACCCACTCGATCCTTGACTTGCGCATCCCGCCCCTCTGGCCGGCTGAGCGCCTGCACGCTCGTTTCGTGGGTTGACTTAGGCATAAGGAATTCATTCCCAGTCTAAGCATACGGAGTTCATTCCCAGTCTAAGATCGAACATGACCGAGGGTTGTGGCAGCACATGCTCGACTCGGGCATGTGCTGGTGCTGCATTTTTCTTCGTCGGGGCACCATCGCTGGAGCATCACCGGAGAACCTGACAGTCGGCATTGGGGTTCCGACGATTGGGGGGTCAGGGGGTGTGCGCACATGATGTGTGGTGGGTGCTGGTGCTTGGCCCTTATATTGGCCCCCTATACCTCATCAAACCTCGAGAACTCACACCCCCTTAAAGAGCATTTGAGATTTTACAGGTTTGCCGCCAGTAGCCATTACAGTGTCTGAAATGGGGACACTTTTTTCAAATGGTCACAAAATCTTGTACACTTTGATTTTTTAGCTGAATTGTTTTGTGCGTGCGAACAAAGATACAAGGATCACGTCTACCAAGTTTTGGGCCAAAACTGCTTCCGAAAAAATTTTAAAAAATCTCTAACCGCAAAAAGTTTCGAAAATCATAAAAAATAGAAAACGAGTCGTCTTGCCATGAACCTTCACGTGAAGGCTTAAGGGACCATTGTATGAATTTAGAAGCCATAAAAATGGCATTGGCATGCAGAAATATGAAGATGTGCCTAAACCCACCTACCACCCTATCGATCCACGGCTTGCGCATCCCGTCTCTCTGGCCGACGTAGTACCCGTCCGCCCGCCCGCCCGCTTGTTTCATCGGTTGGCTTAGGCATAAGGAGTTCATTCCCAGTCTAGATCAGACCAGATCGAGGGTTACGATAGCAGAATCGGTAGCACACAGAGGGGGATCCGATCGATCCCCGGCTTGCGCATCCCACCCCTCTGGCCAGCTGAGTGCCCGCACGCTCGTTTTGTGGGTTGACTTAGGCATACGGAGTTCATTCCAGTCTAAGATCAGACCGGCCCGAGGGTTGCGATAGCACATGCTGGGCTCGGGCATGTGCTGGTGCCGCATTTTTCTTCGTCAGAGTATCGTCGGAGAACCTGACCGACGGCATTAGGGTTCCGACGATGGGGGGCCGGCGGGTGTGCGCACATGATGTGCGATGGCTGCTGGTACTTGGCCCTTATATTGGCCCCCTATTTCTCATCAAACCTCGAGAACTCACACTCCCTCAAAGAGCATTTGAGATTTTACAGGTTTGCTGCCAATAGCCATTAAAGTGTCTGAAATGAGGACACTTTTTTCAAATGGACACAAAATCTTGTACACTTCGAGTTTTTAGCTGAATTTTTTTGTGCATGCCAACAAAAATACAAGGATCACGTCTTAAAAGTTTGGGGCCAAAACTCCTTCCGAAAAAATTTTAAAAATTCTCGAACCGTAAAAAGTTTTCAAAATTATGAAAAATAGAAAATGAGTCGTCTTGCCATTAAACTTCACGTGAAGGCTTAAGGGACCATTGTATGAATTTACAAGCCATAAAAATGGCATTGGCATGCAGAAATATGAGGATGTGCCTAAACCCACCTACCACCCTATCGATCCACAGCTTGCGCATCCCGTCTCTCTGGTCGGTGTAGTGCACGCTTGCCCGCTCATTTCGTCGGTTGGCTTAGGCATACGGAGTTCATTCCCAGTTTAAGATCAGACCAGACGAAGGCCTGTGGCAGCAAGATCGGTAGCACGCAGAGGGGGACCCGGTCGATCCTCGGCTTGCGCATCCCACCCCTCTGGCTGGTCGAACGCCCACACGCTTGTTTTGTGGTTGGCTTAGGCATACGGAGTTCATTCCCAGTCTAAGCATACGGAGTTCATTCCCAATCTAAGATCGGACTAGGCTGAGGGTTACGGGCAGCACATGCTAGCTTGGGCATGTGCTGGTTGCACATTTTTCCTTCGTCGGGGCACCATCGCCGGAGAGACCCTGATAGCGGCATTGGGGTTCCGACGATCGGGGGGCCGGGGGTGTGCGCACATGATATGCGATGGCTGCTGGTAGTTCGCCCTTATATTGGCCCCCTATCCCTCATCAAACCTTGAGAACTCACAGCCCCTTAAAGGGCATTTGAGATTTTTCAGGTTTGCTGCCAGTAGCCATTAAAGTGTCTAAAATGGGAACACTTTTTTGAAATGGTCACAAAATCTTGTACACTTCGAGTTATTAGCTGAATTTTTTTGTGCATGCCAACAAAAATACAAGGATCACGTCTACCAAGTTTGGGACCAAAAATCCTTCTGAAAAAATTTTAAAAAACCCCAAACCACAAAAAGTTTCAAAAATCATGAAAAATAGAAAATGGGTCATCTTGCCCTAAAACTTCACTTGAAGGCTTAAGGGACCATTGTATGAATTTACAAGCCATAAAAATGGCATTGGGATGCAGAAATATGAAGATGTGCCTAAAGCCACCTACCACCCTATCGATCTACGGCTTGCGCATCCCATCTCTCTGTCTGACGTAGTGCCCGCCCGTCCGCCGTTTTGTCGGTTGGCTTAGGCATACGGAGTTCATTCCCAGTCTAAGATTGGACCAGACCGAGGGTTGCGACAACAGGATTGGCAGCGCGCAGAGGGGACCCGACTGATCCTCGGCGTACGCATTCCGGCCCTCTGGCCGGCTGAGCGCCCGCACGCTCGTTTTGTGGGTTGACTTAGGCATACGGAGTTCATTCCTAGTCTAAGCATACGGAGTTCATTCCCAGTCTAAGATCGAACCGGACCGAGGGTTACGACAGCACATGCTGGGCTAGGGCATGTTCTGGTGCCGCATTTTTCTTCATCGAGGGACCATCATCGGAGCATCGTCGAAGAACTTGAACGACGGCATTGTGGTTCCGACAATCAGGGGGGCCAGGATGGGTTGTGCGCACATGATGTGCAATGGGTGCTGGTACTTGGCCCCCTATTCCTCATCAAACCTCGAGAACTCACACCACCTTAAAGAGCATTTGACATTTTACAGGTATACTGCCAGTAGCCATTGAAGTGTCTGAAAGGGACCACTGCATGAATTTACAAGCCATAAAAATTGCATTGGCGTGCAGAAATATGAAGATGTGCCTAAGCCCGCCTACCATCCTATCGATCCACGGCTTGCACATCCCGTCTCTCTGGCATGTGTAGTGCCCGCCCGCCCACTCGTTTCATCGGTTGGCTTAGGCATACGGAGTTCATTCCCAATCTAAGATCGGACCAGACCGAGGGTTGCAATAGCACGATCGGCAATATGCAGTGCGAGACCCGACCGATCCCCGGCCTGTGCATCCCGCCCCTCTGGCTGGTTGAGCGCCCGCACGCTCGTTTCGTGGGTTAACTTAGGCATACAGAGTTCATTCCCAGTCTAAGCATATGGAGTTCACTCCCAGTCTAAGATCGGATCGGGCCAAGGGTTGCGGCAGCACATGCTAGGCCCGGGCATGTCCTTGTGCAGCATTTTTCTTCACTAGGGCACCATCGCCGGAGAACTTGACCGACGGCATTGGGGTTCCGGCGATCGAGGGGCCGAGGGGGGGTCTACGCACATGATGTGCAATGGGTGCTGGTACTTCGCCCTTATATTGGCCCCCCTATCCCTCATCAAACCTCGGGAAGTCACACCCCCTTAAAGAGCATTTGAGATTTTACAGGTTTGCTACCAGTGGCCAGTAAAGTGTCTGAAATGGGGACACTTTTTTCAAATGGTCACAAAATCTTGTACACTTCGAGTTTTTAGCTGAATTTTTTTGTGCATGCCAACAAAAATACAAGGATCACGTCTTAAAAGTTTGGGGCCAAAACTCCTTCCGAAAAAATTTTAAAAATTCTCGAACCGTAAAAAGTTTTCAAAATTATGAAAAATAGAAAATGAGTCGTCTTGCCATTAAACTTCACGTGAAGGCTTAAGGGACCATTGTATGAATTTACAAGCCATAAAAATGGCATTGGGATGCAGAAATATGAAGATGTGCCTAAAGCCACCTACCACCCTATCGATCTACGGCTTGCGCATCCCATCTCTCTGTCTGACGTAGTGCCCGCCCGTCCGCCGTTTTGTCGGTTGGCTTAGGCATACGGAGTTCATTCCCAGTCTAAGATTGGACCAGACCGAGGGTTGCGACAACAGGATTGGCAGCGCGCAGAGGGGACCCGACTGATCCTCGGCGTACGCATTCCGGCCCTCTGGCCGGCTGAGCGCCCGCACGCTCGTTTTGTGGGTTGACTTAGGCATACGGAGTTCATTCCTAGTCTAAGCATACGGAGTTCATTCCCAGTCTAAGATCGAACCGGACCGAGGGTTACGACAGCACATGCTGGGCTAGGGCATGTTCTGGTGCCGCATTTTTCTTCATCGAGGGACCATCATCGGAGCATCGTCGAAGAACTTGAACGACGGCATTGTGGTTCCGACAATCAGGGGGGCCAGGATGGGTTGTGCGCACATGATGTGCAATGGGTGCTGGTACTTGGCCCCCTATTCCTCATCAAACCTCGAGAACTCACACCACCTTAAAGAGCATTTGACATTTTACAGGTATACTGCCAGTAGCCATTGAAGTGTCTGAAAGGGACCACTGCATGAATTTACAAGCCATAAAAATTGCATTGGCGTGCAGAAATATGAAGATGTGCCTAAGCCCGCCTACCATCCTATCGATCCACGGCTTGCACATCCCGTCTCTCTGGCATGTGTAGTGCCCGCCCGCCCACTCGTTTCATCGGTTGGCTTAGGCATACGGAGTTCATTCCCAATCTAAGATCGGACCAGACCGAGGGTTGCAACAGCACGATCGGCAATATGCAGTGTGAGACCCGACCGATCCCCGGCCCTCTGGCTGGTTGAGCACCCGCACGCTCGTTTCGTAGGTTAACTTAGGCATACAGAGTTCGTTCCCAGTCTAAGCATATGGAGTTCACTCCCAGTCTAAGATCGGACCGGGCCAAGGGTTGCGGCAGCACATGCTAGGCCCGGGCATGTGCTTGTGCAGCATTTTTCTTCATTGGGCACCATCGTCGGAGAACTTGACCGACGGCATTGGGGTTCCGGCGATCGAGGGGCCGAGGGGGGGTCTACGCACATGATGTGCAATGGGTGCTGGTACTTGGCCCTTATATTGGCCCCCTATCCCTCATCAAACCTCGGGAAGTCACACCCCCTTAAAGAGCATTTGAGATTTTACAGGTTTGCTACCAGTGGCCAGTAAAGTGTCTGAAATGGGGACACTTTTTTCAAATGGTCACAAAATCTTGTACACTTCGAGTTTTTAGCTGAATTTTTTTGTGCATGCCAATAAAAATACAAGGATAACGTCTACCGTGTTTGGGGCAAAAACTCCTTTCAAAAAAATTTTAAAAAATCCCGAACCGCAAAAAGGTTTCAAAAATCGTGAAAAATAGAAAATGAGTCGTCTTGCCATGAAACTTCACGTGAAGGCTTAAGGGACCATTGTATGAATTTACAAGCCATAAAAATGGCATTGGCACGTAAAAATATGAAGATGTGCCTAAACCCACCAACCACCCTATCGATCCACGGCTTGCACATCCCGTCTCTCTGGCCGGCGTAGTGCCCGCCCGCTTGCCCGCTCGTTTTGTCAATTGGGTTAGGTATACAGAGTTCATTCCTAGTCTAAGATGGGACTGGACCGAGGGTTACGGTAACAAGATCGATGGCACGCAGAGGAGGACCCGGTCGATCTCTGGCTTACACATTCCACCCCTCTGGCCGGCTGAACGCCCGCACGCTCGTTTTGTGGGTTGACTTAGCCATACGGAGTTAATTCCCTGTCTAAGATCGGACCAGACCAAGGGTTACGGCAACAGGATTGGCAGCGCGCAGAGGGGACCCGACTGATCCTCAACTTACGCATCCCGACCCTCTGGCCGGCTGAGCGCCCGCACGCTCGTTTCAGGGGTTGACTTAGGCATACGGAGTTCATTCCCAGTCTAAGATGGGACCGGACCGAGGGTTGTGGCAACAGGATTGGCAGCGCGCAGAGGGGACCTGACTGATCCTCGGCTTACGCATCCCGACCCTCTGGCCGGCTGAGCGCCCGCACGCTCGTTTTGTGGGTTGACTAAGCCATACGGAGTTAATTCCCAGTCTAAGATCGGACCAAACCGAGGGTTGCGGCAACAAGATTGGCAATGCTCAGAGGGGACCTGACTGATCCTCGACTTACGCATCCCGACCCTCTGGCCGACTGAGCGCCCGTACGCTCGTTTTGTGGCTTGACTTAGGCATATGGAGTTCATTCCCAGTGTAAGATCGGACCGAACCGAGGGTTGCGACAGCACATGCTGGGCTCTGGCATGTGCTGGTGCTGCATTTTTTTTCGTCGGGGCACCATCGTCGGAGAACCTAACTGGCGGCATTGGGGTTCCGATGATCGGGGGGGCCGAGGGGGGTGTGCGCAAATGATGTGCAATGGGTGCTGGTACTTGGCACTTATATTGGCCCCCTATCCCTCATCAAACCTCGAGAACTCCCACCCCCTTAAAGAGCATTTGAGATTTTACAGGTTTGCTGCCAGTAGCCACTAAAGTGTCTGAAATGGGGACACTTTTTTCAAATGGTCACAAATCTTGTACACTTCGAGTTTTTAGCTGAATTTTTTTGTGCATGCCAACAAAAATACAAGGATCATGTCAACCAAGTTTTGGGCCAAAACTCCTTCCGAAAAAATTTTAAAAATCCTAAACCGTAAAAAGTTTCAAAAATCGTGAAAAATAGAAAACGAGTCATCTTGCCATGAAACTTCACGTGAAGGCTTAGGGGACCACTGTATGAATTTACGAGCCATAAAAATAGCATTGGCATGCAGAAATATGAAGATGTGCCTAAACCCACCTACCACCCTATCGATCTACGGCTCGCGCATCCCATCTCACTGGCCGGCGTAGTGCCCAACCGCCCGTTTGCTTGTTTCGTCGATTGGCTTAGGCATACGGAGTTCATTCCCGATCTAAGATAGGACAGGACTGAGGGTTACGGTAGCAAGATCGGTAGCACGCAGAGGGGGTCCCGACCGATCCTCAGCTTGCGCATCCCGCCACTCTGGCCGGTTGAGTGCCTGCACGCTCGTTTCATGGGTTGGCTTAGGCATATAGAGTTCATTCCCAGTCTAAGCATACGAAGTTCATTCCCAGTCTAAGATCAGACCAGACCGAGGGATACGGCAGCACATGCTGGGCTCGGGCATGTGCTGGTGCCGTATTTTTTTTCGTCGGGGTACCATCACCGGAGCATTGCCAGAGAACCTGATCGGGGGCATTGGGGTTCCGACGATCGGGGGGGCGGAGGGGGTGTGCGCACATGATGTGCGATGGGTGGTGGTACTTGGCCCTTATATTGGCCCCCTATCCCTCATCAAACTTTGAGAACTCACACCCCCTTAAAGAGCATTTCAGATTTTATAGGTTTGCTACGAGTAGCCATTAAAGTGTCTAAAATGGGGACACTTTTTTCAAATGGTCACAAAATCATGTACACTTCGAGTTTTTAGCTGAATTTTTTTATGCATGCCAAAAAAAATACAGGAATCACGTCTACCAAGTTTGGGGCCAAAATTCCTCCCAAAAAAATTTTAAAAAATCCCGTACGTCCGTCTGCCCGCTCATTTCGTTGGTTGGCTTGGGCATACGGAGTTCATTCCCAGTCTAAGATTGGATCGGACCAAGGGTTATGGCAGCAAGATTGGCATCATGCAGAGGGGGACCCGACTGATCCCCCGCTTGCGCTTCCTGCCCCTTTGGCCGGCTGAGCGCCTGCATGCTCGTTTCGTAGGTTGACTTAGGCATACAGAGTTCATTCCCAGTCTAAGCATACGGAGTTCATTCCCAGTCTAAGATTGACCCGAACCATGGGTTGCGGCAGCACATGCTGGGCTCAGGCATGTGCTGGTGTCACATTTTTCTTCGTCGGGGCACCATCGTCGGAACATCGTCGGAGAACCTGACCGGCGGCATTGGGGTTCCGGCGATCGGGGGGGCCGGGGGGTGTGCGCACATGATGTGCGATGGGTGCTGGTACTTGGCCCTTATATTGGCCCCCTATCCCTCATCAAACCTCAAGAACTCACACCCCCTTAAAGAGCATTTGAGATTTTACAGGTTTGCTGCCAGTAGCCATTAAAGTGTCTGAAATGGGGACACTTTTTTCAAATGGTCACAAAATGTTGTACACTTCAAGTTTTTAGCTGAATTTTTTTGTGCATGCCAACAAAAATACAAGGATCACGTCTACCAAGTTTGGGACCAAAACTCTTTCCAAAAAAATTTCAAAAAATCCTGAACCATAAAAAGTTTCGAAAGTCGTAAAAAATAGAAAACGAGTCGTCTTGCCCTGAAACTTCACGTGAAGGCTTAAGGGACCATTGTATGAATTTACAAGCCATAAAAATGGCATTGGCACGCAGAAATATGAAGATGTGCCTAAACCCACCTACCACCCTGATCGATCCATGGCTTGCGCATCCTGTCTCTCTGGCCGGTGTAGTGCCCGCCCGCCCGCTCGTTTCGTCGGTTGGCTTAGGCATACGGATTTCATTCCTCAGTCTAAGATCAGAGCAGACCGAGGGTTGTGGCAGCAGGATCGATAGCACGCAGAGGGTGACCCAACCGATCCTCGGCTTGCGCATCCTGCCCCTCTGGCCGGCTAAGCGCCCGCACGCTCATTTCGTGGGTTGACTTAGGCATACGGAGTTCATTCCCAGTCTAAGCATACAGAGTTCATTCCAGTCTAAGATTGGATCGGACCAAGGGTTGTGATAGCACATGCTAGGCTCGAGCATGTGCTGGTGCCGCATTTTTCTTCGTCAGGGCACGATAGTCGGAGCATCACCGGAGAACCTGACCGGCGGCATTGGGGTTTCGGTGATAGGGGGCCGGGGGGTGTGCGCGCATGATGTGCGATGGGTGCTGGTACTTGGCCCTTATGATGGCCCCCTATCCCTCATCAAACCTCGAGAACTCACACCCCCTTAAAGAGCATTTGAGACTTTACAGGTTTGCTGCCAGTAGCCATTAAAGTGTCTGAAATGGGGACACTTTTTTCAAATGGTCACAAAATCTTGTACACTTCGATTTTTTAGCTGAATTTTTTATGCATGCCAACAAAAATAAAAGGATCATGTCTACCAAGTTTGGGGCCAAAAATCCTTCCGAAAAAATTTTAAAAAATCCTAAACCTCAAAAGGTTTTGAAAATCGTGAAAAATAGAAAACGAGTCGTCTTGCCATGAAACTTCACATGAAGGCTTAAGGGACCATTGTATGAATTTACATGCCATAAAAATGGCATTGGCAGGCAGAAATATGAAGATGTGCCTAAACCCACCTACCACCCTATGGATCAACGACTTGCGTATCCCATCTCTCTGGCAGGCGTAGTGTCCGCTCGCCCGCCCGCTCGCTCGTTTCGTCGGTTGGCTTAGGCATACGGAGTTCATTCCCAGTCTAAGATCGGACCGAACCAAGGGTTGTGGTAGTAGGATCGGTAGCACGCAGAGGGGGACTCGGTCGATCCCCAGCTTGCGCGACCTGCCCTTCTGGTCGCTGAGCGCCCCCACGCTCGTTTCGTCGGTTGACTTAGGCATACGGAGTTCATTCCCAGCCTAAGTAGATAGAGTTCATTGCCAGTCTAAGATCAGACAGGACCGTGGGTTGCAACAGCACATGCTGGGCTCGGGCATGTGTTGGTGCCGCATTTTACTTTACCAGGGCACCACCGTCGGAGCATCGTTGAAGAACCTGACCGACGGCATTGGGGTTCCGACGATCGGGGGGGCCGAGGGCGGTGTGCGCACATGATGTGCGATGGGTGCTAGTACTCAGCCCTTATATTGGCCCCCTATCCCTTATCAAACCTCAAGAACTCACACCCCCTTAAAGAGCATATGAGATTTTACTGCTTTGCTGCCAGTAGCCATTAAAGTGTCTGAAATGGGGACACTTTTTTCAAAAGGCCACAAAATCTTGTACACTTCGAGTTTTTAGCTGAATTTTCTTATGCATGCCAAAAAAATTACAAGGATCACGTCTACCAAGTTTGGGGCCAAAACTCCTTCCAAAAAAATTTTAAAAAATTTCGAACCTTAAAAAGTTTTGAAAATCGTGAAAAATAGAAAACGAGTCATCTTGCCATGAAACTTCACGTGAAGGCTTAAGGGACCATTGTATGAATTTACAAGCTGAAAAAATGGCATTGAAACATAGAAATATGAAGATGTGCCTAAACCCACCTACCACCCTATCGATCCACGGCTTGCGCATCCCGACTCTTTGGTCGACGTAGGGCCCTTTCGCCTGCCTGCCCACTCATTTCGTCGGTTGGGTTAGGCATACGGAGTTCATTCCCAATCTAAGATCGGACTGGATCGAGGGTTGTGGCAGTAGGATCGACAGCATGCAGAGAGGGACCCAACCAATCCCCGACTTGCGCATCCCGCCCTTCTGGCCGGCTAAGTGCACACACGCTCGTTTCGTGGGTTGACTTAGGCATACGGAGTTCATCCCAGTCTAAGCATACGGAATTCATTCCCAGTCTAAGATCAGACCGGACCGAGGGTTGCAGCAGCACATGCTGGGCTCGGGCATGTGTTGCTGCCGCATTTTTCTTCACCGGGGCACCATCGTCGGAGCATCGTCGAAGAACCTGACCAGCAGCATTGAGGTTCTGGCGATCGGGGGCCCGGGGGGTGTGCGCACATGATGTGTGATGGGTGCTGGTACTTGGCCCTTATATTGGCCTCTATCCCTCATCAAACCTTGAGAACTCCTACCCCCTTAAAGAGCATTTGAGATTTTACAGGTTTGCTGCCAGTAGCCATTAAAGTGTCTAAAATGGGGACATTTTTTTCAAATGGTCTCAAAATCTTGTACACTTTGAGTTTTTACCTGAATTTTTTTGTGCATGCCAACAAAAATACAAGGATCACGTCTACCAAGTTTGGGCCAAAACTCCTTCCGAAAGAATTTTAAAAAATCTCGAACCGTAAAAAGTTTCAAAAGTAGTGAAAAATAGAAAACGAGTCGTCTTGCCATGAAACTTCACGTGAAGGCTTAAGGGACCATTGTATGAATTTACAAGCCATAAAAATGGCATTGGCATGTAGAAATATGAAGATGTGCCTAAACCCACCTACCACCCTATCGATCCACAGCTTGCGCTTCCCGTCTCTCTGGCCAGTGTAGTGCCCGCTCGCCCGCCCAGTCGTTTCGTCGGTTGGCTTACGCTTGCGAAGTTCATTCCCAATCTAAGATCAGACCAGACCGAGGGTTGCGACAGTAGGATTGGCAGCACACAGAGGGGGACCCGACCGATCCCCGACTTGCGCATCCCGCCCCTCTGGCCGACTGAGTGCTCGCACGATCGTTTCGTGGGTTGACTTAGGCATACGAAGTTCATTCTCAGTCTAAGCATACGGAGTTCTTTCCCAGTCTAAGATCAGACTGGACCTAGGGTTGCATTAGCATATGCTGGGCTCGGGCATGTGCTGGTGCCGCATTTTTCTTCACCGGGGCACCATCGTCAGAGCATCGTCGAAGAACCTGACCGACAGCATTGGGGTTTCGACGATCGGGGGGCCAGGGGGGTGTGCCCACATGATGTGCAATGGGTGCTGGTACTTGGCCCTTATATTGGCCCCTATCCCTCATCAAACCTCGAGAACTCCCACCCCCTTAAAGAGCATTTGAGATTTTACAGGTTTGCTGCCAGTAGCCATTAATGTGTCTGAAATGGGGACATTTTTTTCAAATTGTCACAAAATCTTGTACACTTCGAGTTTTTGGCTGAATTTTTTTGTGCAAGCCAACAAAAATATAAGGATCATGTCTACCAAGTTTGGGGCCAAAACTGCTTTCGAAAAAATTTTAAAAAATCCTGAACTACTAAAATTTCAAAAATCGTGAAAAATAGAAAACGAGTCATCTTGCCATGAAACATCACGTGAAGGCTTAAGGGACCATTGTATGATTTTACAAGCCATAAAAATGGTATTGGCATGCAAAAATATGAAGATGTGCCTAAATGCACCTACCACCCTATCGATCCACGGCTTGTGCATCTCGTCTCTCTAACCGGTGTAGTGCCCGCCCGCCCGCCCGCTCGTTTCATCGGTTGGCTTAGGCATACGGAGTTCACTCCCAGTCTAAGATCAGATCGGATCGAGGTTTGTGGTAGCAGGATTGGCAATACATAGAGGGGGACCCAACCAAACCCCGGCTTGCGCATCCCGCCCCTCTGGCCGGCTGAGTGCCGACACGCTCGTTTCGTACGTTGACTTAGGCATGCGGAGCTCATTCCCAGTCTAAGCATATGGAGTTCATTCCCAGTCTAAGATCGGACCAGACCGAGGGTTGCGGTAGCACATGCTGGGCTCGGACATGTGTTGGTGCCAAATTTTTCTTCGTCGAGGCACCATCGTCGGAGCATCGCCAAAGAACCTGACCGGCGACATTGGGGTTCCCGCGATCGGGGGGGTCAGGGGGTGTGCGCACATGATGTGCAATGGGTGCTGGTACTTGGCCCATATACTGGCCCCCTATCCCTCATCAAACCTCAAGAACTCACACCCCCTTAAAGAGCATTTGAGATTTTACAGGTTTGCTACCGGTAGCCATTAAAGTGTCTGAAATGGGGACACTTTTTTCAAATGGTTACAAAATCTTGTACACTTCGAGTTTTTAGCTGAAGTTTTTTGTGCATGCCAAAAAGAATACAAGGATCATGTCTACCAAGTTTGGGACCAAAACTCCTTCTAAAAAAATTTTAAAAAATCCCAAACCGCAAAAAGTTTCAAAAATCATGAAAAATAGAAAACGAGTCGTCCTGCCATGAAACTTCATGTGAAGGCTTAAGGGACCATTGTATGAATTTACAAGTCATAAAAATGGCATTGGCATGTAGAAATATGAAGATGTGCCTAAACCCACCTACCATCCTATCGATCCACGGCTTGTGCCTAAACCCACCTAAACCCTATCGATCAACGGCTTGTACCTAAACCCACCTAAACCCTATTGATCCACGGCTTGTGCATCCCATCTCCCTGGTCGGTGTATTGCTCGCCTGCTCGTCTGCTCGCTCGTTTCATCGGTTGGCTTAGGCATACGGAGTTCATTCCTAGTCTAAGATTGAACCGGACTGAGGGTTGCCGCAGCAGGATCGGCAGGACACAGAGGAGGACCTGGTTGATCCTCGACTTGCGCATCCCACCCCTCTGGCCCGCTAAGCGCCCTCACGCTCATTTCGTGGGTTAACTTAGGCATACGGAGTTCATTCCCAGTCTAAGCATACGGAGTTCATTCCCAGTCTAAGATTGGATCGGATCTAGGGTTACGACAGCACATATTGGGCTCGGGCATGTGCTGTGCCGCATTTTTCTTCATCGGGGCACCATCGTCAGAGCATCGTCGGAGAACCTGACTGACGGCATTGGGGTTCCGACGATCAGGGGGGCCGGGGGGGGTGTGCGCATATGATGTGCAATGGGTGCTGGTACTTAGCCCTTATATTGGCCCCTTATCCCTCATCAAACCTCGAGAACTCACACCCCCTTAAAGAGCATTTGAGATTTTACAGGTTTGCTGCCAGTAGCCATTAAAGTGTCTGAAATGGGGACACTTTTTTCAAATGGTCACAAAATCTTGTACACTTCAAGTTTTTAGCTGAATTTTTTTGTGCATGCCAGCAAAAATACAAGGATCACGTCTACCAAGTATGGGGCCAAAACTCCTTTCGAAGAAATTTTAAAAAATCTTGAGCCGTAAAAAGTTCAAAAATCATGAAAAAAAAAAGAGTCCTCTTACTATGAAACTTCACGTGAAGGCTTAAGGGACCATTGTATGAAATTATAAGCCATAAAAATGGCATTGGCATGGAGAAATATGAAGGTGTGCCTAAACCCACCTACCACCCTATCGATCCACGGCTTGCGCATCCCATCTCTCTAGCTGGCGTAGTGCCCGCCTGCCCGCCCGCCTCGTTTCGTCGGTTGGCTTAGGTATACGAAGTTGATTCCCAGTCTAAGATTGGACCAGACCGAGGGTTGTGGTAGCAGGATCGGCAGCACGCAGAGGGGGACCCAACCGATCCCCGGCTTGTGCATCCCGCCCCTCTGGTCGGTTGAGCGCCCGCACGCTTGTTTCGTGGGTTGACATAGGAATACGGAGTTCATTACCAGTCTAAGCATACGGAGTTCATTCCCAGTCTAAGATCGGACCAGACCGAGGGTTGTGGCAGCACATGCTGGGCTCGAGCATGTGTTGGTGCCGTATTTTTCCTCATCGGAGCACCATCGTCGAAGTATCGCTGGAGAACCTGACCGGCGGCATTGGGGTTCAGGCGATCGGGGGGTCGGGGGGGTGTGCGCACATGATGTGCGATGGGTGCTGGTACTTGGCCCTTATATTGGCCCTTTATCCCTCTTCAAACCTCGAGAACTCACACCCCCTTAAAGAGCATTTGACATTTTACAGGTTTGCTGCCAGCAGCCTTTAATGTGTCTGAAATGGAGACACTTTTTTGAAATGGTCACAAAATCTTGTACACTTCGCGTTTTTAGCTGAAATTTTTTGTGCATGCCAAAAAAAATGCAAGGATCACATCTACCAAGTTTGGGGCCAAAAATCCTTCCGAAAAAATTTTGAAAAATCTCGAACCGTAAAAAGTTTTAAAAATAGTGAAAAATAGAAAATGAGTCGTCTTGCCATGAAACTTCAAGTGAAGGCTTAAGGGACCATTGTATGAATTTACAAGCCATAAAAATGGCATTGGCATGCAGAAATATGAAGATGTGCCTAAACCCACCTACCACCCTATCGATCCACGGCTTGCGCATCCCGTCTCTCTAGCCGACGTAGTGCTTGCCTGCCCGTCCGCTCGTTTCGTCATTGGCTTAGGCATACGGAGTTCATTTCCAGTCCAAGATCGGACCGGACCGAGGGTTGCGGTAGCAGGATTGGCAGCACGCAGAGGGGGACCCGATCGATCCCTAGCTTGCGCATCCCGCCCTTCTGGCCGGCTGAGCGCCTGCACGCTTGTTTTATGGGTTGACTTAGGCATACGGAGTTCATTCCCAGTCGAAGATCGGACCGGACCAAGGGTTATGGCAACAAATGCTAGGCTCGGGCATGTGCTGGTGCTGCATTTTTCTTCGTCGGGGCACCATTGCCAGAGCATCATCGGAGAACCTGACTGGCTGCATTGGGGTTCCGACGATCGGGGGGGCCGAGGGGAGGTGTGTGCACATGATGTGCAATGGGTGCTGGTACTTGGCCCTTATATTGGCTCCCTATCCCTTATCAAACCTCGAGAACTCACACCCCCTTAAAGAGCATTTGAGATTTTACAGGTTTCCTGCCAGTAGCGATTAAAGTGTATAAAATGGGGACACTTTTTTCAAATGGTCACAAAATCTTGTACACTTCGAGTTTTTAGCTGAATTATTTTGTGCATGCCAACAAAATTACAAGGATCACGTCTACCAAGTTTGGGCCCAAAAATCCTTCCAAAAAAAATTTTAAAAAATCTCGAACCACGAAAGGTTTCAAAAATAATGAAAAATAGAAAACGAGTCGTCTTGCCATGAAACTTCAAATGAAGGCTTAAGGGACCATTGTATGAATTTACAAGGCATAAAAATGGCACTGGCACATAGAAATATGAAGATGTGCCTAAACCCACCAACCACCCTATCGATCCACGGCTTGCGCATCCCGTCTCTCTGACTGGCGTAGCGCCCGCCCGCCTGCCCGCCCGCTTCTTTCATCGGTTGGTTTAGGCATACGGAGTTCATTCCCAGTCTAAGATTAGACCAGACTGAGGGTTGCGGCAGCAGAATCGGTAGCACGCAGATGGGGACCCGATCGATCCCCGGTTGTGCATCCCGCCCCTCTGGTCGGTTGAGCGCCCGCACGCTCGTTTCGTGGGTTGACTCAGGCATACGGAGTTAATTCCCAGTCTAAGCATACGGAGTTCATTCTCAGTCTAAGATCGAATCGGACCGAGGGTTGCGACAGCACATGCTGGGCTTGGGCATGTGCTGGTGCCGCAGTTTTCTTCATCGAGGCGCTATCACCGGAGCATCGCCGGAGAACCTGACCGACGGCATTGGGGTTTTGGCGATGGAGGGGGCTGGTGGAGGGTGTGCGCACATGATGTGCGATGGGTGCTGGTAGTTGGCCCTTATATTGGGGTTCCGGCATTAGGGGGGCCGGGGGGGTGTGCACACATGATGTGCGATGGGTGCTGGTACTTGGCCCTTATATTGGCCCCTATCCCTCATCAAACCTCGAGAACTCACACCCTCTTAAAGAGCATTTGAGATTTTACAGGTTTGCTGCTAGTAGCCATTAAAGTGTCTGAAATGGGGACACTTTTTTTAAATGGTCACAAAATCTTGTACACTTCAAGTTTTTAGCTGAATTTTTTTGTGCATGCCAACAAAAATACAAGGATCATGTCTACCTTGTTTTGGGCTAAAACTCCTTTTGAAAAAAGTTTCAAAAATCATGAAAAATAGAAAACGAGTCGTCTTGTCATGAAAGTTCACGTGAAGGCTTAAGGGACCATTGTATGAATTTACAAGCCATAAAAATGGCATTGGCACGCAAAAATATGAAGATGTGCATAAACCCACCAACCACCCTATCGATCTACGGCTTCCGTATCCCGTCTCTTTGGTCGGTGTAGCGCCCGCCCACCCGCTTGTTTCGTCGGTTGGCTTAGGCATACAGAGTTCATTCCTAGTCTAAGAATGGATCGGACCGAGGGTTACGGAAGCAGGATCAACAGCACACAGAGGGGGACCCGATCGATCCCCAGCATGCGTATCCTGCCCCTCTGGCCGACTGAGCGCCCGCACCCTCGTTTCGTGGGTTGACTTATGCATACGGAGTTCATTCCCAGTCTAAGCATACGAAGTTCATTCCCAGTCTAAGATAGGATCGGACCAAAGGTTGCGACAGCACATGCTAGGCTCGGGCATGTGCTGGTGCCACATTTTTCTTTGCCTGGGCACCAACGCCGGAGAACCTGACCGACGACATTGGGGTTCCGACGATCAGAGGGCCGGGGGGTGTGCGCACATGATGTGCGATGGGTGCTGGTGCATGGCCCTTATATTGGCCCCCTATCCCTCATCAAACCTCAAGAACTCACGCCTCCTTAAAGAGCATTTGTGATTTTACAGGTTTGCTGCCAGTAGCCATTAAAGTGTCTGAAATGGGGACACTTTTTTCAAATGGTCACAAAATCTTGTACACTTCGAGTTTTTAGCTGAATTTTTTTGTGCATGCCAACAAAAATACAAGGATCACGTCTACCAAGTTTTGGGCCAAAACTCCTTCCGAAAAAAGTTTAAAAAATCCTGAACCGTAAAAAGTTTCAAAAATCGTGAAAAATAGAAAACGAGTCGTCTTGGCATGAAACTTCACGTGAAGGCTTAAGGGACCATTGTATGAATTTACAAGCCATAAAAATGGCATCGGCATGCAAAACTATGAAGATGTGCCTAAACCCACCTACCACCCAATCGATCCATGGCTTGCGCATCCCATCTCTCTGGCCGACGTAGTGCCCGCCCAACCGTCCGCCTGCTCGTTTCGTCGGTTGGCTTAGGCATACAAAGTTCATTCCAGTCTAAGATCGGACCAGACCGAGGGTTGCGGCAGCAGGATCGGCAGCACACAGAGGGGGACCCGATCGATTCCCTACTTGCATATCTCGCCCTCTGGCCGATAGAGCGCCCGCACGCTCATTTCATGGGTTCACTTAGGCATACGGAGTTCATTCCCAGTCTAAGCATACGGAGTTCGTTCCTAGTCTAAGATCGGACCGGACCGAGGGTTGCGACAACACATGCTGGGCTCGGGCATGTGCTGGTGCTGCATTTTTCTTCGCCAGGGCACCATCGCCAGGGCATCGTCGTAGAACCTAACTGACGACATTGGGGTTCCGGTGATCGGGGGCCCGGGGGGTGTGCGCACATGATGTGTGATGGGTGCTGGTACTTGGCCCTTATATTGGCCCCCTATCCCTCATCAAACCTCGAGAACTCAACCCCCTTAAAGAACATTTGAGATTTTACAGGTTTGCTGCCAATAGCAATTAAAGTGTCTGAAAGGGCGACACTTTTTTCAAATGGTCAGAAAATCTTGTACACTTCGAGTTTTTAGCTAAATTTTTTCATGCCTGCCAACAAAAATACAAGGATCACGCCTACCAAGGTTGGGGCCAAAACTCCTTCCAAAAAAATCATGGAAAATCATGGAAAATAGAAAAGGAGTCGTCTTGACATGAAACTTCACGTGAAGGATTAAGGGACCATTGTATAAATTTACAAGCCATAAAAATGGCATTGGCACATAGAAATATGAAGATGAACTTAAACCCACCTACCACCCTATCAATCCACGGCATGCGCATCCCGTCTCTCTAGCCGACGTAGTGCCCGCCCGCCCGCCCGCCTACTCGTTTCGTCAATTGGCTTAGGCATACGGAGTTCATTCCCAGTCTAAGATCGAACTGGACCGAGGGTTGTGGCAGCACATACTGGGCTCAGGCATGTGCTGGTGTCGTATTTTTCTTCGCCGGGGCACAATCGCTAGATCATCGTCGGAGAACCTAATCAGCGGCATTGGGGTTACGGCAATCGAGGGGGGCCGGGGGGGGGGTTGTGCTCACATGATGTGCGATGGGTGCTGGTACTTGGCCCTTATATTGGCCCCCTATCCCTCATCAAACCTCGGGAACTCACACCTCCTTAAAGAGCATTTGAGATTTTACAGCTTTGCTGCCAGTAGCCATTAAAGTGTCTGAAATGGGGACACTTTTTTCAAATGGTCACAAAATCTTGTACACTTTGAGTTTTTAGCTGAATTTTTTTATGCATGCCAAAAAAATACAAGGATCACGTCTACCAAGTTTGGGACCAAAACTCATTCCGAAAAAATTTTAAAAAATCCCGAACCGCAAAAAGTTTCAAAATTCTTGAAAAATAGAAAACGAGTCTTCTTGCCGTGAAACTTTATGTGAAGGCTTAAGGGACCATTGTATAAATTTACAAGCCATAAAAATGGCATTTCCATGCAGAAATGTGAATATGTGCCAAACCCACCTACCACCCTATCGATCCACGGCTTGCGCATCCCGTCTCTCTAGCGGGCGTAGTGCCCGCCCGCCCACTCGTTTCGTCGGTTGGCTTAGGCATATGGAGTTCATTCCCAGTCTAAGATCAGATCAGACCAAGGGTTGCGGCAACAGGATGGGTAGCACACAGAGGGGGACCCGGTCGATCCCTGGCTTGCGCATCCTGCCCCTCTGGCCGACAGAGCGCCCGCACGCTCGTTTCGTGGTTTGACTTAGGCATACGGAGTTCATTCACAGTCTAAGCATACAGAGTTCATTCCCAGTCTAAGGTCAGACCGGATCGAGGGTTACGACAGCACATGCTAGGCTCGGGCATGTGCTGGTGTCATATTTTTCTTCGTCGGGACACCATCGTCGGAGAACCTGACCGGCGGCATTAGGGTTTCGGCGATCGGGAGGGCCGAGGGGGGGTGTGCGCACATGATGTGCAATGGGTGCTTGTACTTGGCCCTTATATAGGCCCC